>PVIC010016240.1:0-34179 GCA_004025085.1 Thryonomys swinderianus | reverse complement strand
TGGCCGAGATTTGGGTTGCCTAGAGGCTCCTGTGGGAGGCAGGTCTACCAGTGACAGGGAGCCCGTGTGTCTAATGACCCAGGACACACAGAAGTTCTGGCTATTTTGAGAAGAAGAAAAGAACTTACATCACAGGACGGGAGAACAATCTTCTCTTTATGGAAACTATAACCATCACCTTTGACACAGACTAATAATATCTGAGAGACTGAGTACAGAAGTTTCCATTGATGTGTTTGGCTGTTTTGAATGCCTAGTGTTTACAAAGCACTGTGGAAAGAAAGTGATAAAATATTAGCTTCACGCTCTGCAGGAATTTCAGTTATACCAAAAATGCAAATCAGAGTGGTTTGCAGAAAGTTCCAACTGAGTCAAAGCTTTTTTTAAGCTCAGCTTCTGTTATGTGTAGGCACCGTGTCCTCTCTGGAGAGGCACTGGGAAGTTAATACACGAAATTCCCCACCTTTGTGGCTCTCATAGTCGAGCGATGTAGAGAGATTATCACTGCGATAAATAAGCGAAATTGGACATTAGAAAATGCTGGATAGTAGTTCATGAGTTGCTCAGTGCTGCTAGAAAAAAGCAGAGTGAGGTGGAGGGTGGTGAGGTGTCGGTGGAGAGATGGAGCGGGGCCCGCCGAGAACGAGGCCGGCAGGACTCGCAGGGGGCACGGAGAACGGCGGTGCAGGTGTTGGGGAGCAGGATCCCCCCTATCTCCCCCCACCCCCCGCACGCAGGAAACTGACGCGGAAGGTCCTGGCGTCGCGGGAGCAGCGCGCAGCTGTGCGGTGGGGCGGGGTGAACTGAGGGAGACCTCAGGGGCCGCGCGGAGCTCTGGGAACAGACCGGCTGGGCCGGGGTCACGTGACAGAACGTGGCCCTACAGTGGGCAGCGCGGGGTGGAGTTCAGCAGGGGAGTCACGTGATCTGCCACGTTCAAGGGGCTCTCGCGGCTGGGCGGAGTCGGATTCCAGGAGTCGAGGAGCAGGAGCCGCGGAGAGGGGCTGGGCGCCCTTGTACAACGCGGGGGAGGCTGTGGCGCCCAGGTTGGCAGCTGTGACGGTGAAGAGTCTGAACATGTTTTCGAGGCAAACCCCACGGAATTTCATCTTGGATTGGAAGCACGTATGAGAAGAATCTGTGATCAAGGAGATTTCGTGGAAGTTGGAGTCAGGGGCTGAGAGAGACAGAGGGAGGAGGCAGAGCTGGGAGCCAAAATCAATGTCAGTGTCAGTGTCAAACTGGTTTTCCTTTTAATCATACAAGTGAGAAATCTTTTGAATGCTTCGCAAGAGTAAGTAAAATTAAGGAAACTTTTGTCCTGCTTTGATGAGCAAACCAGCCTGGGTACGGGAAATTATGGGGAGATGATAGGCTTTGTGTTGGAGCCCTGGGTCAGGGGCTTTCCTAGAGTGACAGGAAGAAGGACGGAAAAAGATATTGCTTCTTCTTAGATTTGCATATTATAGAAATCACTGACACATGTGGCGCTGAAAGCTATTCATCTTGCACTAATAATTTGGAATGTGAAATTTTAAATTCCAGTTTTTCAATGCTATAACTCCTAGGAAGTATAGTAATTATTGATTTTTTTCAAAGCTATGTTTCTTTTTAATTTTGGCATCTCTGGGTATTGATTCTATACCATTTTCTGCAGCTCTTCATTCCTACTATTTCTTCTCTCCTTATTCCCCAATTCCAATTTCTCTGCTTACTATTGGGATGATTGTGCGTTTTTGATTTTTCAGTCATTTCTAACCTTTTGGAAGAGGCAGGTTAAGTTTAATAGGAGGAAAACATGGGAGTCTATCATAGAACGAGTGAAAGGCTATTTTGAGTTTATGTATGCGTATTATCGTTATTTTTGTATGGCTATATTTTCTCCCCAAATCAGGGGAATAAATGTCCAGGCCATGCACTGAGATTTGTCTGTGTTGTGGAAAAGCTGCCTTCTATGGGCTGCTTAGGCTGCATGTCTGCACAGGATGCAGCAGGGAGGAAAGGCAGAGCTGGGTGCGTGAGGACTTGGCGACCTCGGTGGAATTTGCTGCTTTGTGATTTCGGAAAGTGGGAGCCCAAGAGCAGCGCTGGCGATCCGCTCGGCTCGGAGACAGCTTCCGCCTCCAGGGATTCCTCATGGTCTCTTCTGCGCACACCTCGTCCCAACCTCTTTTCCACACCAGCAATTCTGGGGCACGGCCCATTTCATGGGCTTATTTCAACTCAGTTTCTTCTGTAAAGATTCCACCTGCTAGTACCATCACACAGACACACACACACACACGGGTCAAGAAGGCGTGTGTGACACAGCCCCACCCATAACCAGGCGATGGGTGCCCAACCATGCTGCACGGGGCCCCTAAAAGGAGCCACCGCTCCAGAGAGGCCCTTGTGACCGTCTCGTACTGATGCAGACACCACCATTTGGGGGAACCTCAATCTACCTTTGAGGGACTTTTACTCTTTATAGGTCAGGACCCATGAAAGAAAACTTCATAATAAATGAAACCAGGTGACTGATGAGTTTTGTTAGTGGAAATAACAGAATTCCTGTCAACGAGAGTTTTGCTTTTCTTTGCAATTCAGCACTGCACTGGAAGTTACTTCTTTAACATCATCCAGTACTGCGGTCTTCACTTCTCCCTCTCTAAATACTATGAGATTTGTAGGGCATAATGGTATAATTTTTTTCTTTTTTGAGACAGAGTATGGGTATCACTATGTAGCCCAGGCAAGCCTTGAACTCACAACAATCCTCCTGTCTGTGCCTCTCAAGTGCTGGGATGACAGGCGTGAGCAACCACGGCATTATAGAGTGTGGTAGTGATTGCTGGGATTACGGTTGTGGGTCACCACACCTGGCATTGTGGTATGTGGTACCAGGGATCAAATTTGGGCCTTGCACTTTCGAGGCTAAATCCCCAGCCCATAATGGTCTAACTTTAATGAACAGTGTCATTATCTTCTAAAAGAAAGGAAAGCAATGTCTTACTTTTTCTGTATATCCTTTTGATGTCAGGCTTGAGCAACCCCTGCTGTATTCTGGTGTGCGGTGCTCGACGTGTCTGTAACCCGCGGCTCTGGCTGAAGTCCATCACGGAGCTCAGTCTCCGCACGACCCTGCTGGCTGGGAACACACTTCCCACTGTTCTGCCGCCGTGAGCAGCAGCTCCGGACTGCTCTTTCCTGAGTGCCTCTGTGAGGTGGATGCAAAGTGTGGAGATGCGGTCTCCAAGTGCCACCCAATAGGAAGGCCGCTCACACACACTGGACCCCGTGTCCTTGTCCACCTCGTTCTCCACACCTGGCACCGGGTCTCCTTTAGCTGTTCTTCAGACTCAAAATGACCATGGAAAGTGGGCATTTGAGTCTTCTCAGGACACCATGCCACCAGCACAGAGCATATAAAAGTGCCCACAAAAGAGGAGACGGCAGAGCTGACTCAGAAAGTGACAGGAATGCTGGCACACATGTGTGCGAGGCAAGGGGTGTGCTTTGCGGGGAAGTAACAGCGACACGCCTTTCCTGTGGTATCAATCTTGAACAGCTCACCCTGATTTGCAGTGTTCCCCTGTGCCCGGGATCTTTTCTGAGTGCTGCATGTGCATGTCGCCGTTGAACCCTCAGAACACACGTGTAACCTTGTGGCTTTACGCAGGGGGAATGGGAGGCGTGGCCGCCGAGTCACTTACTTGTCCGCGGTGCGCAGCTCGTAACGGCTGTGACTGGTGTGGCCGATGGTGCTGGTGTCGACGTGATTCTCTTCAGCCTGCCACGCACACCCCACCGCGCTGGCTGTACCTCGCTGCGGGACACACTCCCGGCCTCGGAACCGCAGTATGCGTCACCTCCTGCCAAAGAAACGAGAAGCGTTTATTTGCAGCACAGCTCTTAAACCACACGAGGCTGCTCCAGCCACAACGACCAGGTCTGCTCTTCTGCGTACGGGTTGACCCTCCTCTTTGTATTAATGTATTTAGAGACGACACGTGTGGAGCCATTTGAGTTGTGGTAAAACCACATTTTAAATATATTTATAAACAGATCCACACAAACTCACGGAGAAAACTATAAAATATATGCTGCATGATGACTTGGAACGGCTGATGCCCCGTGGAAGGAGGGCTTCCTTGGGCGTCGGACCGAGAGCAGAGAGCGAAGGTTACGTGTGGGCAGGGCCCAGGCTGGGCCTCCAACAGCGAAGCCGACTAGCATCTCAGGGCTGGAGGGGCAGCCCTGACCCGCTCTTAGGTACCGTTTCTGTCCTTCAGGACTGAACGGTCTTTTACTGCGGGTCACGGGCAGTTCCGGGAAGTGAAGGGCGTCAGCCGGGCTCAGGAGACGGCGGCACCTCTGCCGAGCGGGTGGCGGCTGCGGAAGAACCTGCTTCCTTCCCAGGAATCCTGTTCCTGAGCTCAAGCAGCACCAGCGCGCGGCTGGGACTTCGGGCCCAGCTCAGGGTGGAGAATGAGGGGTTGTCGGGCACCCGGACTCTGGAGAAAGAGGGCGAATGTTTGGCAGGTTGGCTCGGAGCCGGCTGCGGGCACGTGAGCAGGAGGAGGGTGCTGGCGCCGTGACACCTGCATGGTGTGGCCTCGGGCCCCCTGTGCGGCTGCCAGTCTGGCTGCCCAGCTCCCCGCACAGGCTAACCCCCGGGGAGCAGGAGGGCACCTCCGGGCCCCTCCCCCACTCTGCAAGTGGTTCTCTTGCCGCCCGGCCCTGGGGCTGCGCAGGGCGCCAGGTGGACGCCGCGGTCCTCCCGGCTCCTTCCCGCCCGATGTGGCTGCTGCTTCCCGCCGGACTTGGAGGCGTCTAAGGCTGCAGGGTCTTCACAGCGTCCTCAGGCGCAGCCCCAGGGGCTCCCTGGCCCCGTCACGCTCCGGCAGCGGGGCCTGCAGTGCCGGCGGGCCTGCTTTCTCACGGGACCCCCCACCCTGCTGTCAGCCATCCAGTAGAACAGCGCTTGGCCAAACACAAGACAGCCGCGTTTCCTGCCGAGAGGGAAAGTCTACTGCTCGTGAGTCCAGCACGTGTGACTTCGCTTTTGGTGGTGGACAAAACTCCTCGGACCCTTTTCAGTTCTCCTGAGATGGGGACGTGTGAGGATGTGCCCGTTTTCAACTCGAGTACAAACATGCACACATGCAACACATCCGTTCACACACCCATGGTGCACACACTCCCACGCTCACACTTACCCAAAACACTCGTGTTATCTTTCTCACTAACTAGAGCTCATCACGGCCATTTTAACTCGCGCCTCCAAAGAGTCGTTTCGTCTCTTCTCACACTATCAAAGGGTGCAGAGGAAAGAGGATGAAAATCAACGCAGGTGAAAAGAATCTCTGATGAAGAAGATTTCCTTCACATCAGCATTCTAAGTGGACGTCGTACGGCAACGTGACACATGTTCATTTTCATCGGGAATCCTTCCAGTCTTGTTTTCCTCCCTGGCATGAATTCCTCTTAGAATTTTATGGGATGTCAAACTTCGTGGAGTGAGAAACAGCGGCTGGCTCTGAGCAAGAGGCCTCGGGCAGTGATTGACAGAGCCCGGCCAGGACAGGCGCCTCTGCCGAGCCTGAGTCACAGGGCACAGGTGCACTGACGAGCCTCTGACTAGGTAATTTGTGAACACGGCCTGTGTATCAGTGGGGGAGGGTTGGTGATGGCTGCGGTTCTGGCGGCAGAAGCATCTATTCTTTGCTAGTGTGTGTGTGTGGGGTAATGAATCATGGCGGCCAATGGAAGGGGATTATGGATTATGCTGATGAAAAGTGCAGCCATCACTCAAAGTGTCTTTGACAGAAGCTTCCAATCAAGATTCCACTTCCTGGCCCTGGTGGATTAAGTTTGAGAAAAAGTGCTTGAAGTTCCCGGGGTGGGGGCAGCAAGTCACAACTTCATAAATAAACCCTGACAACAAAGGTGCTTGCAGATATATGCTAGTCCAACATCACGAGCATCAATCGTGGTAGAGATGCCCCTGAAACCGCAGTGTCCTGGCTGAACACAGCCTCCCTTGTGCCTGCGAGATCTGTCTTTTTTGGTTTTCTAGTAAAATCAAGGATTTCCTGTGTCATTAGGATTGGAAATAAAAATAGAGCCCAAGAAAAGGGACAAAGAGACCTCATCAATAATGATGTCTTACAGATACCTGTAAAAACTTGATATATTTTCATCACTCATGTGACAGCCTAGGGTGGGGCCTCTCCGTACCTTCTTCCTCCATAGATTCTTTAAAGTATTGATTATTGTGTCAGTTATGTGACATTTGGATTAACTTGCTATTTTCAACTTCTTTGAAAGTGTGATTTTCGGCTTTAAATTAATCTTGCTACATGTCAAAGGTTTAATTTTTCTTTGCATTTTTGGACTTATTTGTCTCCCCCAAATATTATTTTATGGTTTTATAATAAAAAGAGATGTGTCAATAATACAAAAAAGCCAGAGGCATGATGGTAGCTGAACAACTCTTCCTATTTCTAAGAGACATGTCACCATTTTCCTACCAGTATGTATATGATGAAAGTCAACACAGGCAAAAAGAATGTTTGATGAAAAAGATTTTATTCACTATATATATATATATATATATATATATATATATATATATATATATATAAATCTCATGATATATTGACATATGCCTTTAATGGACTGATATTTTATTTTCTATTAATGCTAAAAGGACCCACCAGTGTACATTTTTGCTTGTGTTGTTTTTAAAATGTTAATTAAAGGCAGGAAAATAATTTAAAAATTCAAATAAAAGTTTCCATTAATCAATGACAAAAGTCAACAAAATATGGCAAATGATTAACAGAGTAAAGTACGTTTTTCATATTGCTGATTATTTGAAGAGCTTTAGAATAAAATCCTAAAGAGACAAAAAAGTACACAACCGAATCAGATGGTTACAAATGTGCTTAGTGATTTTTATTGCCCTCTCAGATCATCATATTAAGAAAAAAATGTGGTTCATAAGTATATTTGTTCTGGATACCTTGTGCTTTATATAAAGAAAATAAGGAATATTTAAAATAAAATTCTAAGTATACTTGGGAACATCATTTATGAGGTTAATTTTGCTGTTTTCGACTTGCTTTGAGCATTTATTGAAGGATGTCTTTTGTTTTGATCTGCTGATAGAAAGCAGTTTAGAGATGTTTGGGGCAGTGGAGAGGGATCTTCAGTTAACCCTGGCTGCTGAGATGTTTGATGGATGTATATAATAATAAAGGAGGGTAATTACCTAATACCTTTGTGAAGGAATTTTAATAAAAGAAGGAAATTGATTTATACATAATGAAACTCAAGCTCTTCATTTCTCATCTAATTTTTATTATTAAAATGGTTGCAAACTCTTCTTTTGAGTCCAATGGAAAAAGTTTTGAATTTACAAAGCGTGCTGAAAACATTCCCCTATCATCATTTATTTTAAAATAAGCAGGGAATCTACAGTTGTAAAATAATGTCTCTTTGATGCTGTTCTACACAATTTGATATTGTGTGCCATTTTCTTTCCCAAGGGAATTAGACAAAAGGATATGTTTCATTCACATATATCACATTATAAACATTGTTCCCTCTTTGGGGGGATATTTTAAAAACATTTTTAGTAAGCATTCACTTTGATCTGTTTTAAATGATAACCAGTATATTCATTTCATAATACGGATTTCCTCCTGAAAGTAACTGATGAAAAATAAAGTGAATACTTTTTATATCATGTGGAAGTACTAAAGCCTGAAGAATTGTTTTGAGCTTAGGAGAAGTATAACTCATACACAAAAGTTAAATTTACTCTGCAGTGTATTTCTTCTCTCCTTTGCTCAGGAAAGAGCCAATTAATGTCACTTCTCGTGGCGGCTGTTTGTGACACGGAGGCTCCTCTTGGAGTCAGTGTAAAGGGCTTTAAATTAGGCTGGGAGGGAAGGGGGAGACAGCTTCACCCTCTTCCACCTCCACACGCAGGAGCTTCGGGAAAGGTGTGAAATAAAAAGGTATTGTTTATACCAGACACCTCAGGAGAAAAACAAGAGAAGCTGGATATAGCAGTTTAAAATATTTTTGACATGTCTCCCTTCATGGGAGTCATTTAAAAATAAAATGCCCTCATCAGATTTTTATCTTGTATGAGTAATTATAGCAGGAAAACTTATTCTTTGCATTTGTGTAATACCAATAAAGCTTAGCTTGGGCATAAGCGCACATATTCTGCATTTAATATATGCCATAAAGATACAACTTCATGTGCAAATCGTATTGTTGACGATCAAATTGTGTTTCAGTGACTGCCACGAACAGTGTGCAATTGACACATACGGTGCCGAAGCCTGACATGACTGGAATTCTCTGAAAGTCGTTTCTCTCTCCGGTTTCGTGGAGAGGCCGGCAAAGGTGGACACCAGGGCCGCTGTGTCCTCGCTCCGTATTTATCCCCGAGACACAACACCCGGCACCCGCGGACTGAAGGAGGAGCGGCTCGGGCAGGACAGCGAGGCGGGGCGGGCGCGGAGGAGAGGGATCCCCTCGCGGCACCCAGAACCAAGGGAGGGCCGGAACGGGGACCAGCACCCCAGTCTCACTCGGCCCCCGGCGCTCAGGGAGTCTCTCGGAGTGAGCCCTCGTGAAAGCCTGGAGCAGAGGGGATGGGGCGACGTGCTCCTCCGACACGGATCCCTGCGGAGCTGCGGTGAGAGCGCGGAACGCAAGGAGGCTTGTGCGGTGTGCGCGGCAGCAGCGCGCAGCCGGGGACGGCGTCGTGCGAGAGGAGCCGGGAGCCCCCTCCGAGGCCCGGGGCGACCCTCCCTCAGCGCCCCGGGCGGCTTCAGGTCGCGGCCCGAGCCTCCGCCTCTCCCGGGACTCGCCTCTCCAGGGTCCAGCTTGCTTCCTGCCGCAGCAGCCTTTGATGTCGCCGCCCCTCTCCTGTCCGCCCTCCGTCTCCCTTCCTGTCTTCTTCCTTCTGTTGCTTGGCTACCGACGTTTTGTTTTGCTTCCTTCATCTCTGCACACTCTTCCCAGGCTCTTGTCCTGACTCTCCCTCCTCCCCGCGTCTCTCAGGCACCGGGAGATCCAGGCATCTTTTCTGAGGTCTCTTCCTCCCTGGGGCCGCGTGCGAGCCCCCGGGGCCTGTGCCTGCGCACAGTTCCCGTCTTTAAACCTCTGCCCTCGGTTTCTCTGGGTCCCCGGCTCTGCGGGTGGGTGTTTCCCCCCAGGCGTCGCGTCTGACGCTGCCCTCCCCTCCTCCCGTGCTCCCGATCACCGCTTCCTACTGGTTCTTGCGCTAGCCAGTGTTTGAGCCTGTCCAGTGCATTCCGTTTCCTGAGACCAGGGTCGGCAAGCTGGCATCTGCCTATCAGCTGGTCTCCGTCTGTCTGACTGAAGGTTACGTCGTAGGTGACCAGGACCCTCTCCTTGGACATGTTGTCTGTGCCTGTTTTCTTGCTATAACCCCTGAGCTGGATTTTGGTGACGGAGAATGCATGGCCAGAGAGCCTGAGACGCCGGCTCTCTGTGTGCGCAGGTCAGCGGGCGGCGAGCGTGACGGAGGGAACGCAGCCCACACCGGTGGCCACGGGACTCGGCCCCTGTGTCCACGGCCTCCCTCCCGAAGCGCGGCTACTCTCCACCTGCAATGCGATTCTCGCCGTGCTGCGAGGGCCGCTAGACACGACCTCACCCTCTCCAGACTTCCCATCAGGCCTTCTGCTCCTTGGCCCCGGGAGGAAATCCGGACTCCTAGTCCTGCCGTGCAGACCCCGGTGCGAGCTCGCCCTGCCTGGCAGGTCTCGCTGCTCCGCAAGCACCAGGCCCTTCCTCTGGACTCCACACACCTTTTCCCTCCTGTTCCAGTAGCAGACCGGGGGATGTGCCTCTCACGGCGGTGGTGCCAGGGCGGGAGCTCTTGCTGCTTGGACAGCCCCCGCGCCCCTTCTGCAGGCTCCTCGCTGAGCCCAGCATGCCCGCTCGCCACTCGACATGGAACCTCATGTGCCACCTGGCTGAGCCCTGGTAGCTGGACACTGGATTAAACATGAGGTTGGCGGGTGCAGGGCCATTTCCAGATGCCATTTACGTCCCCCTCAGTGAACTCGGAGGAATCAGATTATCCCGCAGTGGCGGGAGCCTCGTTCTGCCCAGAGACGGGCGTAAGAAAACAGACTGACTTCCCCCGGGGAACAGGAAACTCTGCCATCAGCTGTTCTCAGACTCTTAACTGCAAAAACAACTTTCTTGAGTTTTTACCCTGCAGATGTTGAACTTGTCAGCCTTCAAATTAATGAGTCAGTTCCTTAAAATAACCTCTTTTCCCACAACCATCCATCCATCCATCCACCCTCTATTTATCTATCCATTCACCCACTCATAATCTATCATCTATCTACCTGTCTACCTATGTACCCATCTATTCATCAATTTGTCCACTCACCCATCATCTGTCTATATGCCTATGATATGTACCCATCCTCTATCTATCCAGCTATCTTTCTGTCCACTCATTTGTTCATCCATCTGTCCATCCCCCTCCTGTTGGTTCTAGACCCCCGCCTCGCACGCCCCAGCTAGCATACAGGGAGCATGTCTGTCTCAGCCATCATTATTGTACCAGGAATTACTGTGATGCCAGGACTACCCAAGTCCATTTGCCATAGTAGTAAATGGCTGGGAAGTTCACACAGGTAGCAGTGTGGGGAGACAGGAAGCAGCTGCTGAGAGCACGGGGTCTGCATGTGATCCAGGATGATTCAAGGCCAAGAACCTCCCTGAAAGACTGGGCCCTGAGTGCTGAGAGAGGAGGCTCCACCGGGCCCGTTTCCCAAGGACTCAGTGTGTGTTCGAGCCCTGACAGCTACTGGTATCGGCAGGATCATCAGTGAAAGAAACAGACCCTCACAGGGGCCTTACTCAGTCTGCACTGCAGGTGCTGGTGGAGTGTTTCATGGGTGCAGTTGTTGCTAAGACATGCTGCTCCTCTCGCGCTGTGGCGGGAAAGCATGGTTTGCAGGCCCTCTTCTTGTGGAAGCATCGGCCAGACGTGATGCCAGCCATGGGCGCTCTGCCAACCCTGCGGGATGGGGCTGGCACGGTGGCACGGCGTCAGACTAACCTTCCATGCCATGATGGAAACTGTGTTGACCTCTCCTCAGACCTCCGGATTATAGACATGCATTTCGTGCTGTAATGTCCTTGCATATCTGACCTGAACTCCCCTCAACAGCAAACTGTTCCCTAGAGATTTGCCTGGGCTTCGTCACACTGGGGAGGCCTGTTCTGGGGTCCCCCACCCTAGACGTTGTTCTTTTGGGCTCTTATTTATTCACTTGCTCCATTTGACAAGCACGAGTAATATATACTACGTACCTGCTGTGTGTCAAGTATTTTCCCCATGATTAATTAAAAAATAGCCTTTACTTAGCATCATAAGTGCTGTTATCATATATTTGTTATAAATGAGGATGGCCAGACACATAAAAGTTGGATAGGTTATCCGGATCCATGCAGCCGGAGAGTGGGGCACATGGGTGAGTGACAGCTGGGAGCCAGCTCCCCACGGCGCCCGATCTTCGCTCCCTTTCTGGCTCTGTGGCTCCTCTTCGCTGGAAGCTTTGGGTCATTCTCACCAGTCCCTCGGGCATCTGGCCTGTAGCTGGTGCTAAGAGCCAGCAAGTGTCCTGGTCTCACTGAGGGCCTTTCCACTCGGACCTGGTTCCTTTGAGTGACGTTTGGCTCTCCGGTGGTCCCGAGTGCTTCTGAGTTTGGGAGGTGACTGGTTTACGGGCCTATAACCGACTTGCTCAGAAGAGGCGGCTCACTTGGGCGTGACCTGGAAAGGACTGTCTCCTTCCCCGGGGCCCCCGATCCTACTTCCTGTATATCAGCAGGGGAGCAGTTTCTTCTCCAGGCCCCTCTGCCATATTGTTCCTTCTTCAGCCCAACCATAGACTGGGCCATGGGGCGAAGAAAACCTCTCCCGATTTCAGTGGTGCTTGCTGGGCAGTGTGCTCTAGCGGGGAGAAGGGGCCATGACACCTTGCCTGGCCCGCTGTTTACCTTGCTGGCCAGACGCCAGGACAGGGAGGAAGGTCACACTGGAAGTCCTGGGCCGCACTGTAGGAAGCAAGTTGTTTCTAAGAAAAAAAGGAGAAGGAAAAGAAAGGGAATGTCACCATAATATCTGAGTCAAAGAGATGGGATCCGTGGGAGGCAGAAGCCCGGGACTCCACTGGCTGAGGGCGTCGCTTCAGGATGAGGAAAGACAGATGGGGTGGAAGCCTCAGTTAACGGGTGTTCAGCAAAAAGATGAGAGAAAAACACTCATCTGTGTGGTGACCGGGGGCTCAGAGGCTGCTACAGGCCAGTGGCTCAGACCCTCACTGTGGGCGGCTTGCTGCCCCTGCTCCGGGCTGCCAGGGGGCCCTGCCCGCTCAGACTCCAGCCTCCTCTGCTGCCTCTGCCTCCTGCTTTCTGTTTCCTGATGTTCTTCTCTGCCTATAGCTTCACACATGACATTCAGTTTGCCTCACTATGTGGAGTGGGACTGAGTCATTCGTTCTCTGGCTGCTTTCTGAGCTTCTCCAGGGGTTTGTCTCCGACCCGGGCCTGGAGCTGGCTAACCCCGCGCCCACAGCTCCCTAGACCCGCGGCAGGGGGCACTGCAGGCAGAGGCCGTGGTCTACTTAGGAGCGCTGACTTCCACTGAGTCTGCGGTAGAATGAGGTATGGGTTTATTGGGGTGCTCCCTTGTGTCTCCCTGAAAGAATGGGGTTGGGGTTCTCTGGCGTAAGACTGGCTCACAGAGTGGGTGAATGATCAGAGAATGGGCAGACATCAGGCTGACCAACGTGCTCCACCAGGCAGTGCCAGTCGAGGGAGGGGCACCCTTTCCTGGAGAAAAGCATGAACAGGGACACAGACCCCTGGCATTAGACACTCCCGGTGGAGCTGGATATGGCAGTGTGCACCATAATCACCACTCTCTGGGAGGCTGAGGCAGGAGGACCTGGAAGCTTTGCTGAAGCCTGGGAAATTTAGTGACTTAGTGAGACCCTGTCTCCAAATAAAGATGTAAGGGCTGGGGATTTAGCTCAAGCAGTACCACACCTACCTTGGAAGCACAAGGGCCTGAGTTTGATCCCTGATACCAATGCCCCCCCCCCCACAGTGTTGGGAAAGTAGCTCAGTTCAGAAACCCAGGCTTCAATCACTAACAGCACAATGAGAAAAAAAAAAAAAACCCTATGGAGGGAAGTTAGGAATGAAAAGGTCTGCACAGGCTGTCAAGACACAGAGCTCAAGGATGCGTGAGGAGACCCTTGACGTACGAACTGTGTGCATCATGGGTGTGGGACAGTTTTGTTACATTACGGGGCCTCCTGTCACCCACCACCTGGTGTCACACGGTCCCACTTGCTTTAGAGTTTGCCACCGTCTTTCAAATGCAGATAAGTCAAATCTTCCATTTAAGGATCACAGACCTGAAACACTGTGGAGTCAGCTTTCTTGTTTTGGAAAAGGCCCATTGGGAGGGATACATGGTGACAGTGGCATTTTCAAAATGTAGTTTGAAAGGATGACTGGGAAGAGTTTGGGCACCCTCTCCTTCCCTCATGGGTCTTTCCCTTCCATCGCGTTCCTTTTCGGCAGAGTTCTGAGGGTCACGGGCGGAGACCACTGTGCTTCGTGCTGCGAACTGCAGTTTGGGACCTAATCAAGAAAATATCCTGTCAATTAATTCCCTAAGAGCCTCTTATCAGTAAACAGACAAACCGTCAAGTTCATTTGAATGAAAACATTTTTGTTTCAGCTGTGGGTATTTATTAGGCACTTCATTGGTTTCCAAATGTATTTTAGGGTGTGGAGAAATATGATAACTGGGTCTGATGCGTTTCTTAGAGGCAGGAAAGTGGATGAGGCTGAATTGAAGAATCAAAGAAAAAAGACAAGTTATGTGATACTAATTCAATCTGTGCGCATAGAAGGAAGAGATTTCCAAACAGAAAAACAAAGCTCTTATGGTTTCTATCTAGAAGTCCCTAGAGCCTCGTGTGATCATGGGTGGGCTGAGAGGTGGTAGAATTACAGAGCAGATTTGCGGTGAGGAGCTGGGGCCTTGTCCGGGGAGGAAGGTCACTGTGGTGTGACCCAGAACAGTCACCCCCTCCTGGCTCTGCCTCCTCCCATCTCTCTCTGCTTCCTGGATGTCAGACGGGGGGCGCCTCTCCTGCACCGTGGCTCCCCGCCCTGCCACTTCCGCCTGGAGCTGGCAGAACGCACAGAGGCTGAAACTTCCAAACCTCTCTTCATTCCACTGGGGGGTCAGGGATTGTGCATCAGCGACAAGACAGAAACTCACACCAGTGCTAATAAAGGGCTAACATGGCCAGGTGGTGCTGTTACCTCTCTATCATCCAGACCAGAGCATGGATGGTGCCACCTCCTCCTTGTGGTGGCAGGAAGGATAGTGGGCCCCAGAGATGCCCATCCCTGGGCACTGGCACATGTGACTGCCAGGTTATGAGGTGAGTGGAAATTTAGCTTGCAGGTGGAACTGAAGTTGCTCCTCAGGTAATCTAGGAAAGAGGAACATCTTGGATTCTCCAGTGAAATCTAGATGTAGTCAAGAGAGTCCCTTTAAGGAAAGAGGAAGTCAGAAAAGAGAGTGAGAATGATGCTGTTAGAGTTGATACAGGCTCGAGGGAGCCCTAACCCGGGAAGGGAGCAGCTGTGACCACCTGGGGAAGCAAAGCGCCCGTTTCTCCCTTGTTCCCGACAGGAAGCAGCTGCCCCCACACCTTGATTTCTAACCAATGAGACCCACCTGGCCGGTGTCAGACCTCTAGGCCCAGTTTGCTCATCAAATCACAAGTAACAGGTGGGAGAGAATGCTGATGCCTCGTTCATGGATAAGGAACTGAGACAGCTTGCTCGAATATCCAGAGCCACCGGGGAGCTCTGGTCCTCCTGACCCTCCACACGCGCAGCTCTCAGTCCGCCAGTGACAGGAAATACATCTGGGGGCACCGGGGACACAGGTGTCTCTCGGCGAGGGCAGTAGGTAGGTCTGCTGTTTCCCTTCTTAATTAATCATTTAATTAATTAATTTCCCGTGCCTAGTTTCCCTGCTACTTAAGTAAAAGGGTTGGTCGACATGTGCGTATTCCAGGAATGGAGAGAGAAGCAAGCGCACGAACAGGCCGCGCGATGCTGCAGAGGGGCCTCGGGTCGCAGCCGCAGGCTCACACATCACCCAGGACAGACGAAGCGCCAGCCGCCCACGCGTCCTCTCGGGAATTTCCCACGCAGCGTTCAGTGCTCACTCATTCGCGTCACGCTAATGCTCACCGCGCTGCGGGAAGAGCTGTGGCGGGGCACGCTCCGGAGGGACGTCTCTCCCGGGGCCGGAGCCCGCAGAGGAGCCGCGGCCTGTTCTCCGCGGTCCCGGGAGGCGTCATGGCAACAGGGCCTCCAGGAGGGCCCTTCTCCGGGCGGAAAGAGGGCCGAACCGGAAGACGGAAGACGGAAGACGGAAGACGGAAGACGGAAGACGGAAGACGCAGGAGTCTGGGTCGAGCGAGGAGCTGCCCCCCAGCCCTTGGGCGGTGACAGCTAGAACAGCCCCAGCTCCCTCCCTGCCTTGCGACCTTTGCCTAGGGTCCCCAGGCTCGTGGATGTTGGGCCCAGGACCCACCAGGGGGACCACCATTTTGTGGAGGAAAGTGGAGATGGGAGAAGGAAGAGCCAAGAAATTTAGGACAGGCCACAGTTACTGATGTCCTCAGAGCATACTGACTCTGACAGTCTTGGGTTCAAATCCTACCTCTCCACTTCATGTGTGGAAAATTATTTAAAATGACTTTCTTCCTCTTTTAAAGAAAATAATAATATTTTCTCCCTTCTAACATTGTTTTGGAGATTAATCCTCATTGGTGAAGTGTTGGACACAAAATCTATAATCTTCCTCCCTCCCTTCCTTTCTCTCTCTCTCTTTCTTTCTTTCTTTCTTTCTTTCTTTCTTTCTTTCTTTCTTTCTTTCTTTCTTTCTTTCTTTCTTTCTTTCTTTCTTTCTTTCTTTCTTTCTTTCTTTCTCTTTCCTTCTCTTTCTTTCCCTCTTTCTCTTTCTTTCTCTTTTCTCTATTGAACCCTGAGCTTTCTCACTGAGCTACATGCTGAGTCCCTTTTTTATTTTCAGATGAAGTCTCCCTAATTTGCTAAATTGCTTGGACCAGGCATAAAATCACAATTCTCCCCAAGGGCCAGGTTGCAGGTTTGTAGCAGCAGGCCTGGATGATGATACCCTCTGTAAAGGAGTCATACACTGAAACCCAGGGAGTTGTGTCCTTGTAATGGTTTGGGTAATGGTAATGGTCACTCTCTTCCCTGCCTACCAGGAGGACTGATTTTCCAGTTCGTGCTCATGGCCAGTGTTGCCCACTAGGGATGGAGACTGGGTTTCCTAGCAGCCACTGCTGGGCTAGGATTTCAGAGCCACACAAAGCCTGTTGGTGGGCAAAGAATCAGGTGGCGTTGCTACCCCACAAGTTGGTAAATCTGCCCCCAGATAAAATCAGGTTCACCGTGCTTGATTTTCATCGGTCCCATTTCAGTCACTTGAATTTGCTTACTAAACACTGACCAGTTTCAACCGGCTTAATTTATGAAAATTGATAAGATCACAGACCATTGTTCCATGGCTTCAGTAGTGCAATTTTCCTTCCCTGTATTCATTCAGGTTGTTTGAATACCAGGTTATTCTCGTCCTTGTCTTTTCATTTTTTTTTTCTATTGCATTGTTGAAAAACCAAAGCAAAAGCTTTTAGTTAGCTGATCTGATTCTGTGAGGTCGATGGTCTCATAAGGTTAGAATTGTTTTATTACAAAAGCAAACATTTGAAACCCCAGGTATACAGCTAAGAATGTTTGACTGTGCAGGTGACAGCAAAGATGAATAACTAGATATACCTCTACAGTTTTTCAGGTTTTATGAAGTCAAGTAGAACCTTTTTTTTTTTTTAAAGAATTCTTTAAAAATGTTTTCTTTTCCTTGATGATAGCATCAGTATTGCATATCAAAGAACCTGATTTCAAATCGGCACAAATATCCCTATACACAATCACTCATTTCATTTCCTTCATTCTTTTTGAAAAAGCAAATGTTTTATAACTCATGAAAGGTCAGTGCTCCACGCTCTGGGGCTGGATGGGGTCACTGCGTGGGAAGGAGGGGCTTCGAGGGGCTCGAGAGTGGGGCAGATGCTCACTTCCAGACGGTACGTCACCGGCCGCCTAGATCTGCCAGAGCCGTGGTGCCCATGCAACCAAAAGAACAAGTTATAACCGTATAACATCTTGAATATTTTTATCAGTACATGTTTGCAGTACATAGCAATCCCATTCCCTGAGGGAGTTGGTTCGTGTACATAACACATCCTAACACTTTTCCCATCTCCTTCCCTCCCTTCCCTTTCTGTCCTGAGATCTCTTGGTCCTCTTGTGATTTGAGAAGTATGTATTTCCCTATTATTAACCTTCTCTTTTGCCTTTTTAAAAATATATTGGGTTTCTCATGAAAGATGAACCATGAGATATTTAGGCTTGCCTATGTGATTTTTTTCAGGTAACATTATGGTCTCAGAGAGCCTCCTTTTTCAGAAGACGACTCATAACCATCCTTCTGCCTGCAGAGTAGCGCCGCACTGTGTATAAATGTTTGCTTTCTCCTCCCTTGAATCACGAACGTACAGTACAAGCAGCTTCCAAGCCAGCTGTGTGCATGGATCACTGTAATATGGGGTCTCTAATTCTTTTTTTTTCTTTTCCTTTTTGAGACAGGGTCTCACTTTGTAGTTTAGGCTGGCTCTGAGCTCACTATGTAGCCCAGGCAAGCCTCGAACTCAGCAATCCTCCTGCCTCTGCCTCCCGAGTGCTGGGATTATAGGCGTGAACCACCACACCCGGCACTAGAATTTTTATATCTTCTTGATTCAGTTTTCAGTAATTCATATATATCAAGGAATCTGTCCATTTCTTCTGTGTTTCATCTTATTAGAATAAACATTTTTAAAATAGATACTGACCATCTGTATTTCTGCAGGATCTGTTTTAGTTTCACCCTTTTCATTCCTAACTGAATGGATTCAAGTCCCCCCCCCCCCAGTTCTTGATAAGGTACACTAAGGGTTTATCAATTTATTTAATCTTTCAAAGAACCAACTCTTTGATTCATCATTTCTTACATTCCTTTCTTAGTCTCAACTGCATTAATTTCTCCTCAGATCTTTATAATTTCCCCCATTGTATGAGCTTTGGGCTTGACTTGTTTTTCTTTTTTTAGATGTTTGAGGTTTAACTATTGGAACTTACTCTGTTTTCTTGATGTGAGAATTCATTGCTATAAATTTCCCTCATAAGACGCCTTTCACTGTGTCCCATAAGTTCTGATATGTTGCATTGGCATTACCATTTAATGGTAAAAACTAGTAAATTTCTTCTTCGACTTCATCTGTGATCCATAAGTTGTTCAGGATGATGTTATTTAATTTCCATATAGTTATATAGTTTCTGTGGTTTCTTTTGTCAATGATTTCAAGTTTCATTGCACTATGGTATGTTAACACACATGGGATAATTTCAGTTCCTTACCATTTACTTAAGCATGTTCTATGAGTTAGTATTCATCTATTTTGGAGAAACCTATGTGCAGCAAGGAAGAATGTCTATTCTGATGTAGGTTGGAACACTCTATAGATATATACTAAGTCCATATGTGCACAGATTTTGTTGTGTTCTCTCATATCTCTGTTGATTTTTTTGTTTATTTAATTTGTGTATCTGCCACACTGGGGTATTAAGATCTCCCCTAATGACTGTATTAAGGCTTGTTTGATTTTTCCTACCTCTAATAATTTGTTTTGTGTAGTTAGAGGTGCTGGTATTTGATGCTTATATATTCATTATTATTTTTTCCTCTTGGGGCTTTCCTTTTATAAGTAGGTAGTGACATTCTTTGTCTCTCTTGTTAAGTCTTGGTTGAAGTTCACTTTGTCTGTAAATAGAAGAGCTACTCCTGCTTTTTAAAAAAATTCCTGTCAGATGAACTATTGTTTTCTATCCTTTGACTTACAGTATATGGATTTCTTTTTGAGGTAAATATGTTTCCTATGTGCAGCAAATTGTTGGCCTTGTTTCTTGACCCACTCTGCTAGTACTTTTCTTCGGAGTGGCAAATTGAGGCCATTTACATTGATGGTTATAACCAATACATATGGACTTATCCTTGTCTTATTATTTTCTGATTATTGGTTCCCTGTCTTCTTCCTTGGTTTAATTACTTAAGTTTGCCTGCGGGCTTGCTCCTATTGGTATTCTTGGAGTTGTACTCTCCTTTTCTCTTTCTAAAATATCCTTCTGAACAATTTGTAGAGCTAGTTTGGTGGTCAAGAAATTCTTCAGTTATTCTTTGTCATGGAAGTGTCTTGTTTCTCCAATGATTCTGAAAGATAATTTTGCAGAGTATGTCATTGTGGGTAGGAGGTTCTTTTCTTTCAGAACTTGAAATACTGTACTTCAAGCTCTGCTTAACTTAATGATTTAAGGAGTCTGCTGTGATTCTGATAGGCTTTCTTTTCTCTAACAGCTTTTAATATTCCATTCTCTAACTACATTTCTGAAATTTTGATTATTAGATGAAAAATATGGAGTGGCTCTTGGATTTATGAATCACCCTTGCACAGGGGCTGTGCTAATCTTTGCCATACTGTTCCAATTTTATTACATGTGCTTCTGAAGTGAGCTGTGTGTTGATTTTGTATTGTGCTACATTGCTGAGTTTGGCTATTAACTGTAGGGGCCTTCTGATGGATTTTTTTCAGGTCTGTATGGTTTTTATCATGAATAAACATTGAACTTTTTCAAACACTTTTTCTGGGTCTATTGAGATGATCATGTGATTTTCATCCTTGTTTCTGTTTATACGATCTATTACATTTATCACTTTGCATGTGTTGAACCATGATTATGTCCCTGAGATGAAGCCTACTTGGTCAGCTTGTGTGATCTTTTTCATGATTTGTTGCATTCTGTTTGCCAGTACCTTGTTGAGGAGATTTGTGTGTATATTCACTAGAGAGATTGGCTTGTAGTTCTTTCTTGATTATATCTTTGTGTGGTTTTCAAATCAGGCTAATAGTGGTTTCCTGGAATCACTTTGGTAGTTCTTCCCTTTCAGTGTCTTAAAAAGTTTGAGCAGCATTGGTATTAGATCTTCTCTAAAGTTCTTGGAGAATTCAGCAGTGAACCCATTGGAATTTAGGCTTTGTTAATTTGTAGAATTTTTCTTCTTCTTCTTTTTTTTAAGTCACTGCTTCCATTTCATTGCTTATTATTGGATTGTCTGAGGTTTTTATACCATCTTGATTCAGTTTTTGTAATTCATATGTATCTAGGAATCTGTCTATTTCATCTGAACTCTATAGAACAAATTTTTGAAGTAATTACTAAAAAATCTTCTGGATTTTAGGGATATCTCTTGTGATTTCCTCTTTTAAATTGCTAATTGCATTGCTTTGTCTTTTCTCTTTTTGGTAAGATTGCTTGAGAATTTGTGTTTCTTCTTTGTTTTTGAAACCATAATATTAAGTGAAATAGATCAGACACACAAGCCTAATGTCACATGGTTTCTCTTATAAGAGCAACTCAAAATACAGTATAAATCAATTGAAACACAATATAAAAGAGACATATAGGAAATGGAGATAGGTCTTTTGCAAAGCAGAGGGCCCAAGAATTGGAGAAATGATGGGAGAAAAGGAGAGGAAGACTAAGAGGATGTAAAGGAATTAACAAGCATTGTATGCATCATGAGTTCCCCTGGGTGAATGGGATCATTATGTACTGCAAACATGTGTTAATAAAAATAAATATTAGAAAAAGTAAAACAAAGCCGAATAATTCTCAGCCAACACAGACTTGGCTATTTCTTAGTTATCAGGAAAAGTGTGGAGAGACTTATCAACCTCTAGCAAAGCTGCTAATTCTCTGGTGTACTGAAGGGCAGAATCCTTTCCTACAGAGAGAGAGAGTTAACTTTCCACTTGGACAACTTCAAGCAGCAGAAGCTACAGCAATGTGGCAACAGAAAACTTATAGCTGAGACAGGAAAGCCGAGATGTGCGTGGTGAGGACTTGTTTTGCTTTAGAAAATAAAGAGCAGTTATAGGCTTTGTTTGGAGCAGAGAAAAACAATTTTGCTACATGTACATTGTGGTGTTTGCATGTTTATAAAAGCAGGCATTGATATTCAGTGTCGATTTCCACCTTTTGCTAAAATGTATGATGCCTGAGGTTAGCAGCTGTCTCTTCAGGGTCTGGAAAAGAGAAGTTGGCTGCTATAAATTGCACATTTCTTACTAAAGTATTTAAAAAAGTGCTAAGAAACATTTAATAGCAAGTAAAGGGGGAAAAACGCACACTGGGAGCATCTTTTTCCAAGAAAATGTCAAAAGCTAATTCACTTAATTAAAAGTCTGAATTACAACACCTAATTTTTTAATTGAATGGGAATATTATAATAATTAAAGACAAACAATGTTTCTGAGCAATTTGGGATTAACATTAAACTTAGAAATTTAATATCTCACAGCCAAAATTATCTTTGTTTCTATAATTTAAAGACTCTATATTATATCTTTTCTTGTGCTGTGGAGGTCTTTTCAGTGAGCAGAGTTTGGAGGTTATGTCTTTTTGTGCAGAAAATGACCTAAACTGTCCCAGTCTCACCATTTCTGGCTAGAGGCCGCGGCCCTGCCTGCCTGCAGTTCTCCACAGTGTCCTGGGAAAGCGTTGGGATCGGGGACCCTCACCCAGGGCTGGGCCGCTGGGCTGCTCTGCTGGCACGGAGCAGACTGGGTTCTCTACTCCGCACATTCTCCTTGGAAACTCACTGAATCGGACGGCAGAGATCAAAAAGGGGGTGCGTCATGGGCCAGAAGCTCATTTGCATAACTTCCAGGCTGGGAGGTGATACTTCCTGCTACAATCGGTCCCATGAAGTGGGGTGCGGGCAGATGTCACCGACTGTGATGCACTGAGTGCCAGGAGCTCTGCTGGTTGCGATTTGGATCCTGAAGGGGTGAATGTGACCAGAACGGGAGACTGTCTCCTATCTCTGCCACCACGACACTGTGCACATTGTGGTCTTCACAACTTTAAAGATAGAGGCCTCTGGAAGTGCTCCTGGGTAGAAAGGTGATAATAGGTCCATGGGAAGAGAACTCACTGGCGAATCTCTGGGCACATGTTTTTGTTTTTTTGAGACAAGGTCTCGCTTTGTAGTCAGGCTGGCCCTCAGCCCACTATGTAGCCCAGGCAAGCCTCGAACTCAACAGTCCTCCTGTCTGCCTCCCCAGGGCTGGGATGACAGGCGTGAGCCACCACGTCCGGCACCGTGGTATGTGGTATTGATGGCTGGAGGGCGTGAGTCACCACGCCCAGCTTTGTATGTGGTTACCAGGATCAAACTCAGGACCTTGTGCTTGTGAGGCAGATGCTGGAACCACTGAGCTAAATCTCCGGCCCAACTCTCTGGGCAGTTTTTAATGCCATTTCCCCACGTGTAAGTGAGGAAAAGAGCTCTCCGTTTGAGTCATGAGCTTGCTGTGCAGACAAGCATCCTCGCAGAGGTAAAACATCAGGATAGTAAGATGAACACACACCTGGCCCCAGATGTAGGGACAGCCCCAAGCGTGCCGCGGGCCCTGAGGGAAAGGTGTGCCGGACTGAGCATCCCGCTGTGGGCCTCAGTGTCCCAGGGCTCCCCCTGGGGCGTGGCAAGCCAAGAGCTTTAGGAGAGACCCGCTTCCACTCGCAGGGGAGGAGGGAGAGCCCGGGAGTAGATGGACGCAACCTTTCTGTGGAGAGAGCAGAAATCATGGGGAGGAGGGTGCAGGTTCCTCAGGGGCTTTCAGGGGTAATCCTGTTAAGAAATGGAGGGTGATTACTTAAGTGCTTCATAAGCTGCTGTTCCTCTCTTTGGATGTTTTCAAGGCCAGTAATCTGGTCTTTGTTTTATCAGGGCTGCCGGCCTGACCAGTGATCGTGTTGGCACTCAGCTGACTTGGCAGCTTGCTGGAAGTCCTCAGATGCCAATGTAGATGGATGCTGCACAGAGGAGCCAGCACCCTGTGTGCTATGCCACTGCTGATTGGTACAGAACCAGCAGGTAATTTCATTGTTTGATTTTTCCCCTCCTTTTCACAAGTCACAGTTAATTTTCTGGTTGGAAAATTATCTCTGGAAATATCGTGTCCGTTCTACACTGGTACATAAAATAGAAGGCACATAATGAAGAAATCAGCAAAAAAGCATTTCATCAAACTTTGTGTGTGTGTGTGTGTGTGTGTGTGTGTGTGTATGTGATATCACCTCTGTGGGTTCTGCTGATTTATGTCCCCCAAACATTAGCCCAATGGTTTTCGAGAGTCAGTCCTGCTCTTACTGTGCTCCAAAATATGCAAAGCTGTTTAAATACTCAAATGATGCTGTGGAAATTTCCTTACAATGCTAATGTAGACCTAGTCCTTGTGTTGCGTGGAACAAGCATGAGCATGTGTAGCAAACTGGGAATAATAATTTCTGATAGGAATGAGAATCCAAGGTATGGATGTGCCTTTAAATAGGTGGACAGCCTTCCCTGGGGGTTTATAGCTAGTTAGCTGAAAAACCTCAAGTTATTCATCTTCTCTTCCATTTCCAGACAACTTCAAACTGCAAAGCAAGCTCACTGTATCAAAAGCCATGCTCAGAATCCGTGGCCACTGGACTGTTGATTGTGGAATGTGGTTGGCACTCAGTTATGCTAACATTTCATCTAATCCCTTCAAAATTAAATACATTAAATGCTAATAAAACTCTTTTACTGAGGTGTCTACCAACCCCATGGAAGTCTCAGAGGGATACCCAGAGCGGCATTTGGGGTCCCAGTAGAGTGTAAGATTATTTTCTCAAGTTTCAAACTTAAATAAGCTGAAGATGTTGTTGGTTCTGGGCTCAGGTGGGGGTGGCGCTGTGAGGATTAATGGAGCCTTTTTGGAAACCATTGCTAATCATGCTAAAATGAATTGCATGTTTATAGGGATGCTGGACTTGGGTGTATTTGTGTGTGCAGCAGACACTGAATACTTAGTATCTTTTGTGAACTCATTTAAGTCAGTAGTAATTCCTTGTTAAATATCCAAATCTGTGGGGAATCAAGCTGTAATCCAAAATAAACTAACTTTGGAAGGTCACATGCGTTTGACTATTATGAGCTCTCATGAAATGGGTGGCAAGGTGATTAGAATTTTCAATGGACAGTGGCTCACTATGGAGTGGCGGCTCCCTGCCCGCAAAGCTTACTTGATATAAGAGCACTGGGATTGTTTACTGAAGACTTGAAGCAATGCTTCTCTTAGAGATATTTCAAACAACATTGTTTTGAAGAAATTTGAGTGCTTACTAAATTTTAAAAAAGCAAATATTTATGGTTTTGAATTTATCACTTGTTTACTATATTTTTATGGCACAATTAAAATTATTTTTAGTGATGTCCCATGCCAAAAAAATTAATCCAACAATAAAAGGACAGCTGTAGCTTCTTCTTAGAGGTTCTTCTCTATGAAATCACTCTAAGGTATGAATTCATAGAAAGTTCTATTTCTGTGATCAAAAAGGCAAACAAATGTTCAAAAAATAAAATCCCTAGCTTGCCAATAATGTCATCATTCAAAATAATACGATATGCTGGCTCATCTCAGAAAATATGGACTAGTGTCATTGCACAACCAGACCCTGTCCTTTAACCATGTATGGCGGCTCCGGCCCGCGCTGGCTGGGCGGGGGGCACAGCCATGCGCACGTCGTTCTGGTCCACCCTGTCCTCATTCGCGGCCACGAAGGGAAGCGTTGCTGCCGGTCTCACCCTGCCAGCTGCTGCCTGGCTAACCTGGGGAATACATCAGCACGGTGCCTCGTTCTCCGCGCTGGGGGACAGTTTTAGTCAGCAACTGACGGAGTTGAATGGCACGCGATGCGCAGACCGTCGGTGGTTTTACACTAGACTAGTTTGGTTGAAGCAGAAACTGCTGTTCCTGCAATCTGGGCGAGGAGGCAAGACGGGGCTGACACATCCAGCTCATTCAGGCAGGATAAGAGCAATACAAATAAACGCCGGAGTGGTTTCATCAGTTGGCTGCCTAGAAATGATTATTATGCCTTATGTTTTCAGTTGGAGACTCATGAAGAAACCTCAGGCATCGGGGTGAAGCAGAGTGGAATTTTCCTCAAGATAAAATATTTGCTTTGATCTGTGGGATAGGAAAATGTAAAGCCTCCCTCTCTCTTGGGTCGGGAGACCTTCAAGAATTTGGTGGGGGTAAAGAAATGATGTCTGCTCACTGAAGAGACTTGGTAATGTGCAGTGAAGCATAGAGAAAGCCCTGGGTGGAAGAGGCTTCACTCCCTTGAGATGCAGCAAGGCAAGGCTGCAAATGTCTACGCACCAAGCTGTGGGGCGTAGGCCCTTCTCGGGAGCCTCAAAGGAAGTGAAGCACCGTAGGGAAACTGTTCCTCAGTCACACAGCTGTGTTCCTCCAATAATTGCCGGTATAACTTTCAATTTACTCTTGGGTCTAGGGTCCATGATGCTGTGGTCAATGTCAACATTTTCTTCTCCTGGAACTAACTAGAAGGCACACTGAGGTTTGAGATAATTCTTTTTTGTCATTATTCATAAACGTTTGTTCAAAATTTAAATTGGAAAGTGCTTTAGACACTTGGAGCCATTTGTGTGTTTTTGAGAATGAGGTAATCCAATATTTCAAATATTGTAGAAACCTTGATGTGGAAAAAGATGTAAAATAGATCTCCTTTTCCCCAGCACTCACCTATGCTGATTCAGTCGTGGTCAAGTATCTGTTCCATCTCCTATTCCAGTTCATTTTTGAAGAGAATGAGGACTACAGAGCTGATCTCTGGAATTAGTGCAGATGTGGCTTTGATGCGTGGCTCCTCTGCCTGGGCCCCGTGTGGCCCCGTCCTGTGGCTGTAATTCTGACCACGCCACTCAGGGTGCTTCCCACCTTGGTCTTTGCAATTCCATGTGGCACGGTGCCCAGGTGCCGTCTGCTCAGATCACAGCCATGGGGGGATTTAATCCTGACACCTCCTGCACTTGGAGGGTGAAAACTCCTAGCTTTTAAGAACTCTTTGAAGATGATTTTAGACCAAAGCCCCCTCCCAGGAGCCTTCCTTGGCAGCCCTCCTAACAAATACTGTGCAGTAAAGGAGGCTGAAGCAGAAGAACACCACAGGGGAAGGTGGGCTCCCGGGGAGCAGTGGGTGAATACCAGCAAAAGGCTAAGGTAAGACATCAAAACACGGGATTGAGAGATGAGTAGTCAGGGACAGAGAGGAGCCATGGGAGCTCAAGTTCAAGGTCAATGACAGCAGCCTCAATTTCAGCCTCCAATTTAGGGGTTAGCAGGAGGGATATCATCCACTTGGCTTACCTTCAGCATCTTTGGTCCTGATGGCTTTGACAGTGAGATGAATGGAACTGGAATATTTAAAAAATATCACTTTGTACTGGACATTAAAGCGAGCATATCCCTGTGGTGGGAACTGTATCAGTCAGCTTTCCCACTTGGGAGGACAAATTACCTAACACCGAGAACTGAAAGACTCCCTTTGTCAGAGGCTTTAGTCCACAGACAGCTGGCTCCAAAGCAGGAACATCATGGCAGAAGGCTGTGGGGGAGCAGAGGTGCTTGAGGTTCACAGCTCTAGGGAAGCCCAATAGGGGGCCATCCTGGAGAGGAAGGGGTGAGGGGCAGCTGCACAGCCCAAGGTCATGGCACTTGACCCACCCAAAAGTACGCTTGACCCACCATAAAGGCAGCTCCTGAGCCAACCAAGTTGGCAATAAGCTCAGCTGTCTTAGTGGAGGCTGATCAGATCCCAATCACCTGAAGAAGAATATGGTGGATGGATTAAGAGAGACAAGACAAGATCTTAATGCATAAATTGGGGGGGGTCCTTAGGACTGTCAAGGTTCTTCTTTGGAAGAGAAACTGTCATCCTGGAGCTGCTGCTGTTTATTGATCATGCAGCTTCTAGAAGAAGTAAAAGGTGCATGCAGTGGTGGAGTGGATAGCACTGACATAAGCAAGGTCCTTAGTACTTTAAAGATAGACATTTTTATTATTGTTTTAGAAGCTCTATCAACCATCCTATCTTTTAATGACATTCATCTTGAGCTATGGATTATTTTGTCAAATTATTTAGCTTGATGAGAAAGTCCTGTTCCTCCAGGAAGTAGCCACTTACGAGACTCTGCTCTATCTACACGTGGGATTTATTTATTTATTTATTTTTGAGACAGGGTCTCGCTTTGTAGTTCAGGCTGGCTCTGAGCTCACTATGTAGCCCAGGCAAGCTTCGAACTCAGCAAACCTCCTGTCTCTGTCTCCCGAGTGCTGGGATGACAGGCGTGAGCCACCACACCTGGCACTGTGGTATGTGGTATTGATTGCTGGTGGGCGTGAGTCTCCATTCCCAGCATTGTATGTGGTTTCTGGGGATTGAACTCAGGACCTTGTGCTTGCGAGGCAGGTGCCGGAACCACTGAGCCCAACATGGGATTTATTAATGTGAGTATTTTTATGTGAGTATATTTTTGATGATAATTAAGGATTCTTGAATTTTTTAAAAAAATCTGAGTTTGAACACAAGCTATTTGCTGTTAGAAATTGTTTTGAAGAATGTCAAGATCTGAAGGCAAAGAAGGACTGAATTGCAGAGAATGTAGGAATTCAAACCACAATTTTAAGGAGAAGTTTTAAATGGGTGTGGAAAAATTGTGGTGTTTACTCAAAAGGCACTGGAATTCAATCTATATTATGATTATAAGAAACAGGTGGCAGGCTTGCTAGGAGAAAAGCCTGGGACAAACAGTAATAGAAAATTAAAAGAAATATAAAGGCTAATAAATTAGGTAATTAAGTGGGGCAAAAACCAACAGAAATATAGCAGTTTTTATTTCCTTCTTTCTGGTGTCTTTGGATGACCAACTCCTCACAGTAGCAGGACTATAGATCTCACAGATAGC
Source organism: Thryonomys swinderianus (assembly GCA_004025085.1). NCBI lineage: Eukaryota > Metazoa > Chordata > Mammalia > Rodentia > Thryonomyidae > Thryonomys > Thryonomys swinderianus. Next base: position 6,035 of record PVIC010016240.1, on the reverse strand, counting down.
TGTTGTGACTGGAAAGTGCTTGATAGTGGTTGTTTGGAGCAGTGGGCAATTTTTTTCAACCAACCTGTCATTCATAAATTGTAATTTCTGTTTCACTTCTGAATAATCACGCTAACATGGTTGCAGATGTGTGTTTCTGTTGTTGCTCTTGTTAATTGTTATGGTACTGAATATTGTGTCCAAAGCACTTAGAACATCACTAACTTGCCTAGGGTGGGCTTGAACTTGTGACTCACCCACCTCAGCCTCTTGGAGTTGTGGGATTGTATGTGTGCTACCATGCTTGGCTGATTTTTTTTTAAATTATTTGGGATGGAGTCTTGCTAAATTGCCCAGATTGGGTTTGAAGTTGGAAGCTTCCAATCCCATCTGAGTGGATGGGATTACATGTGCTCTTATCTGTCTGTAGCTATGCAAACTGCTCAGGCACAGAGTGTGATGGCTTGGTCAGGGGGTGATCGTGGTCGGGCATTTAGGTCTGAGCATTCTCAAGCTTGAAGTCATGTAGTAGCCAGAAGGAAAATCCCAGTGCTGGGTGACAAGTTCCAGGGAGGGGGTCTCTGTGGCGTGGAAAATATTTCTGCCTCTCTGGCTGCAGGTTTCCTTCAGTCTCAGCATTTGCAGAAACAGGCTTGTTCAGTGTCTCCACGTCCTTCTGTCTGCTCCAATGTGGGCGTCCGTGTCTGTCAGTGAGCCCTGGGGAGGAGGGACAGTCCTTCAGGGTCTGCTGGGACCATTTGTGTGTGGGTGTCGGGGAGAAGGAGCTGATGCTGGTGACAGCTGATCCAATCACATGTCTGCTCGTAGGAAAAACTCTTTCTTGTATACAAACCCACACACATATCCAAATGAGTGCCACTTTTATGTCAGCATGACAGTGTTTCATCTAAAGTGTGGAAATGTATCTGAAAAAACTGAAGTGTGTCTAGCATTTCCTCTGACAGTAGGCATTTGCAGATGGCTCATTCGTTTGTGCTGCCACCATTCTGCTTGGTGGCTCTCTCTCGTGTCAGTGCTCCTGTGGAGTGATGAGCTCTTCTGGGCGCCCCATTAACCCCTTCAGACCCAAGATCAGTAGAAGAACACAACACAGTGTGTTGGGCATTCTCTTCACCTGTAGTGATCAGAGCCCTGTCTGCACCTTACAGAGGACCAAACAGGCACAAGAAGAAAGGGACTTGGACTCTGGGTACTGGTTCTTGGTGACAAATCTGGGGTTTGATGGAGGCTTGGCTGTAGTGTTGACGGTCCTCATCAAATACTTCTCAGAAGTTTGTCCATGAGAATCACGGTCAGTGATCAAGCACAACAGATTTTTCTCAGGTTCTGTGAGGATTAATGTTTTTGTGTGTCCAGTACCTCTCTTCATAATTGTCTTTCTTTTTGCAAAAAATTGTCAGTTGTGTTTTAGATGGTTACGATCAACCCTTCAATCCTTCATGCTCGTTCAACATACAGCCCTCTCGGTGTTGCACCCTATTGTTCTGCACTGGGAACTTGCATTGCATCACATCCCCTGAAACTGAGGAGCAGGGGTGGGAATTCGTTCTTTCTCCCTTAGGAGACGATTTCAGTGAAAAGAGCCCTAGTTAGAGGAATGGGCATAGAACAATGGCTACGTAGCTGTTCTTGGAATGCCAGGGTCATGTCCCATGGTGACAAACACTGAAAATGCACAAGCAGGAGTAGGCTGTCAGCAAGTTTATTTAAAAGATAGAAAAGCAAGAAAGTAAAAGATAAAAAGCAAGGAACTAAAGCTCCCACTAGCTGGGAGGAGCTTCTGAGTAAGACCTCCACAAGGACTTTTTTTTTTTTTTTTGAGACAGGGTCTTTCTTTGTAGTTCAGGCTGGCTCTGAGCTCACTATGTAGCTCAGGCAAGCCTCAAACTCAGCAATCCTCCTGTCTCTGCCTCCTGAGTGCTGGGATGACAGGCGTGAGCCACCACGCCCAGCACTGTGGTATGTGGTATTGATGGCTGGTGGGCATGAGTCACCACACCCAGCATTGTGTGTGGTTACTGAGGATTGAACTCAGGGCCTTGCGCTTGTGAGGTAGGCACTGGAACCACTGAGCTAGATCTCCGGCCCCCACAACGACTTTTTGTCTGAGGGTTCTAACAGTTTAGAATGGTGCTTGGGGTATTGTGTAAACAATATTATCTCTATTATATAGGAGACTACACATGTCTTAGGGTTTAGTGCATATAGTGTCCAAGCAGGGGCCATAAGTCCTTAGGCCAATCACCCACTGGGTTATGGTCTGGGAAGTCCCTGGGAAGCTATGGGATGATTTTGTAATGTTCCTGGGTAGTAGTGACTCAGCAGACTTCACTTTGGGGCTGGTGTTCTTATTACCTCAGAGAACCCTAATTAGTGTCTCAGTAAGGCTGCTATGTAGTCATCCACTGAAGACATATTTGGAAAATGCATTCCTCAGGGTGGGGTGACATTTGGTGCAGGTATATCATGGGGATCAAGATGGACAAAGTCCCTTCCCTTGCAGAGTTTGAGTGTGTGACCAGAAAGGCTAAAAAATAAAGACATTTCAGGGGGATGATAAATAACTAGACAGAGGAAGAATCTAAAATGTGAAAGAAAAAAACGTGGTTTTGGTTGGTGGCAGGGGGGCCAGTTCTCTGAGGAGAGGACATTGAAACTGAGGTGTGAAAAATGGGAAGCTGGTGGGCTTGCCAGGTCTGGGTTCTAGAATGTTCCACACAGACAGGAACAGAACACAGAGCTGCCGAGGGGTATTGGCTTGCTGTGCACAAGCTGAGGCTAAAGAGGCCTTTGGTGGGGGTGGGTGAGGGTGAACTCTGGATACAGACTGAGGTCAGCGAAAGGAGGGAAACTGCAAAGGTTGGTTTTTCCCCAGAGAGAAAGAGGCTACATTTCAAAAACAAAAACACACTGGAAGCTTCCTCAGTGCCAGCTTATGTGACTGGATGACAGAGAGAGAAAAGTAAATACTGCATGACCCCAGAGGACCTTTCTTCTGAATGAAAATGAACAATCCAGGGCGAGAGGGCGTCATGGGTCATGGAACAACTGAGTGGTGCTTTGGGCAAGCCAGGCCCTGTGCAGCCTCTTTTGGATAAAGAGAGGAATGGACTTCACAGAGCTGCCAATAATTTGAGACCATGCTATAGTTTGAAGAAAAAATTATTGCAACTTTTAATTACAAGTTACAGTTGTATAGTCTATTTTTTTAGTGCAAGTGATCTTACGATGTAAATAAAAGAGAATGATTAAATTGATGTAATAACATCACCTAAAATTATTTCATACAGTGAAAACATTTTCAGTTTGTTCTAACCCATTTTGAAATGTGCAATACTTTAAAAAAATTTTGTGGGCTGGTGACCAAACACAGGGCTTTGTGCATGCTGGGAAAGTGCTCCACCCCGGGCTCCATCCCGGCTCCTATAATACATTGTTATTAAGTATCATTGGCATGCTGTGCAATCCATCTAACAAAAATGCATTCCTTTGTCTACCAGAAACTTCATACCCTGTGGCCAACGTGTTTCCTCATCCCTCCAGCCCGGGTAACCACCACCCACACTGTGCTTCTTTGAGTGCAGGTGTTTTCAAATCTGTGTTTAACTGTGGATATGAAGGACTTGTCTTTCTGTGCCTGGGATTTTTCTCGTAACCTGCTGTCCTCCGGGTTCATTCCAGCTGCAAGCGACAGACTTTTCTTCTTTTATGAGTGAAGATTATTCCACTGTATCTACTTCTACATTGTCTTCATCCACTCATCTGCTGAGGGCCTCTCAGATTGGTTTCGTACTTGGTTACTGTGGACAGTGCTGCTATGGACACCGGAGTACAGAGGTCTCTTTGATGTATTGATCACATTCTCTGTGGATTTGTACCTGGAGAGGGATTGTTGGATCATCATGTGGTAGTGTTTTTTGGACCCTACATAGTTTTCTATGACGTGTCTTTGTGACTGAACTGCAAGTGTATGCTCTGGTCCATGCTCCATCTCGTCATCAGAGCCTGGCAGAGTCGTTACCTCTTGTGAGGGTTCTCCCTCTGAGTGTGGAAGGGACCATAAAGCACAAGGAGCCCCCTTGAGAAGGTCTGATCCTAGCGGAGGCTGAGATGTGGCTTCCTACCAAGTTCCCGCTGCTCCTCTGCTGTTGCTGACTTAGATGTGGAACCAGTGATGGAGAGAAGTTTCCCTGGGGTTCATGGCAGAATCACAGAGGAGGGGTCTGGTCTGGATCAAAGAGTCCTTCTGATACATGACCTGCTGGTGACTAATCTCTTCCGTATCCACCGCTGATAGACCTGTAATGTCAACCAGTGTTGCATTCCAGGGCCTCTTGCACAGGAAGTAAATGATGAGACCTTGCAGAAGCACCGCCCTCTCACAGGTCTGGTGTGTGATAAGGGCCTTGGTGGTGGTCATTTTCTTACATTGCCCTTTGAAGAAAATAAACTTAAATTTGTAAGGGACTCAGTTTGACACAATTCATAGTTTTGACTTCATTAAAATTACAATTACATTTTCACTTTTAGGTCTGGAATTTACATACATTAGGATCTGAACCAAAAGTGCTAAACTGATAAACATATTTTTTCTCTTACTACCACCAGACTTCTAATCATTTTGTTTTTTAAGAAGCTGTGTGAAGTATTTTGCATGAATAATTATATGTAGACTCCAGAGCAATTTTTTGTTCTAAGTAAAAATGATTTTTATTCTGTGGCCTGAAAAATACTTGGCAAGCATGCTAAATAGTTTCCTGTGTCACATTAAAGGAGCATAAGGTTTCAATTTGTAATTAGTTCATAATTGACATATGCCACAAATGAAAAAACACATTTTGTTTATCTGTAAAAAAGCAGTAAGGAGCTGGACATGGCACATGCCTGGGATCCTTCAGGAGGTTGAGGCAGGAAGATCACAAGTTTGAGGTCAGCCTGGGCAATTTCTCAAAATGAAATACAAAAATGAGCAGAAGATGTAGCTCAATAGTAGAGTGCTTGCCTAGTATACACACAGTTCTGGGTTTTATCCTCAGTGTCAGAATGAAAGGAAAAGGAAATAACAATAGCAAAATCTCCTAAGGGACAAAGAAGGATCCAACTGTATTTGTGATATTTCTTATGGGGATTAAGATGTAGAGTAATTTTCAGCAAATTTTACATTTTTTAATGAAGTGCTCTAAGAACACACATGTAATTCACTGGCCCTATTAGTAATGACAATCAACTTGAATGGATAAATAGAGCCCTGGATCAGTGCATGGATTGCATCATATGGTGCAATACTCACTGCTGGATTAATTCACTTAATCTTGTCGCAGAATGTGCTCTTAGGAGCTGGACCCAGTTGGAGGAAGTGAGTCCTTGGAGTGAACCTTTGAGGGTGCATCTGTCCCTGGTGCTCTTCCTCTGAGCTCTGTTTCTTGGCCAGCAGGAAGTGGGCAGCTTTGTTCTATCACATCCTTCTGCCAAGTTGTTCCTACTTGGGAGCCAGACAGCCATGGACTGAACCCTCTGAAACCATGAGATGAATGAAATCTCTCCCGTTAAGTTGGAGCTGTCAGATATTTTGTCCCAGTGGTAAGAGAGCTGGTCAGTACATTTACTAAAGTTATGTATATCTGCTCACATGATTATTCTCTTCCATATTTTCCTAAATCCTTATACTCAGTACTTCAGGTAGAGGCTCCAGTCTTGCTGTTCATGGTGGATTGTTTAATTTATATACCTATCCCATAGTGAATTCTGTGCTGCCCCATTTGGGAATTCTAAAAGGTTTTCTGTCACAGGAGAGGGGTCCTGTGATGCGTCCCCAGAAGGAAAAAGATGAAGCTGTAGAGAAAATAACTGATACTATTAAGGAGATGTCTGCATCCTGGTTCCTGGTTTTCCTTTGTTTCCCTCCATCTTTTTATTCTCTCCTGTGCCCTGTCTCCGTGCAGATGTAGACAGACACACAAACCTGGGGCAACATGTCATGCATGGCCACAGCACTCGCAAGCACTGTTTTAAGTCTTTGTTTTAGAAACACCTGT
>PVIC010016239.1:0-34190 GCA_004025085.1 Thryonomys swinderianus | reverse complement strand
AAGGACCTGAGTTCGATCCCCGGTTACCACATATAATGCTGGGCGTGGTGGCTCACGCCTGTAATCCCAGCACTCAGGAGGCAGAGACGGGAGGATTGCTGAGTTCGCGGCAGCTTGCCTGGGCACCATAGTGAGCTCAGGGCCAGCCTGAACTACAAAGCAAGACCCTGTCTCCAAAAAGCAAAAAAAAAAAAAAAAAGATTGATAGTGAAGCTGGGCATGGTGGTGCATGCCTGTAATCCCAGAACTCAGGAGGTTGTGGCAGGAGGAGTCTATGAGTCCGAGGTCAGTTTGTACTATACAGTGAGCTCCAGGGTAACCTGGACTACTAGTACTAGTGAGACTCTGCCTCAAAACAAACAAATAAAGGGCTGGAGATTTAGCTCAGTGGTTCCGGCACCTGCCTCGCAAGCATAAGGTCCTGAGTTCGATCCCCGGTAACCACATACAATGCTGGGCATGGTGACTCACGTCTACCAGCAACCAATACCATATACCACAGTGTTGGGCGTGGTGGCTCACATCTGTAATCCCAGCACTTGGGTGGCAGAGGAGGAGAACTGCTGAGTTCGAGGCTTGCCTAGGCTCCATAGTGAGCTCAGGGCCAGCTTGAACTACAGAAAAGCAAGATCCTGTCTCAAAACAAACAAAAACAAATAAATGAACAAATATTAACAGTGAATCTTCAACACAAATGAAGCCATAAATGGTCACAACAGAACAAAAAGTGGAATAGATGTTGTTGATGTTACATACAGCAATTATGATGTCACTCAGAACACAAAGTATTGGCCAACAGTTGTGTTTTACAAGATCCTAAATATGTCAGGAATAAGTTTCATAGTCTACAAAGAGAATAACAAGCATAAAATCAAGGAATGTTCTTAGAGGATGGAGACTGCAATTCATAAATGATCAACTACAACAGAGGAAGAACAGTATATATCTGCTCAAAGCACTACTCAAAAGAATTCTGGAGCACAGTGGTGAACAGACAGGTGAAACATCATAAGAGCCTCCTGAGAAAGCAGAAAGACCAGCAAGATGTCAGGTGTGTCCTGCCAGACAGGAAAACAAAACACATGTGCTGTTAGTGTAAGCAACACTTATATATGGAACATGTTGTTGTCATGGCCCTAGGTGTGATAATTGAGCAAAATATTTTTCTGTGGTAGAACTGAGTTTATATTTTCATTGTAGTTCACATAGGAATTTATTTCTGTTACTTTTTAGATTTTGTAAGCAGGCAAACAGTTGATACTGAAAATGTTGATGTTTATTCTGAATACTCATTACTTATTAAGATGTAGTATTTTATTTTACTGACAATTTATATTCCTATTAAGTATACATTGTTTAATATGATAAAATTCATAAAATTAATAATTTATCAGTAGAAATACTTCTCAGAAATGAACATGGGTGGTCGACACCCCCCATAGTGCTCTTTTAAACAAAATGTGGTCCTATGTCCCAAACCGAAAACATTATCTCTGTCAATAATGTGAGACTCTGTCTTGGGGTCAACGGAACAAAATAAGCCTTGTTAAGCAGTTGCACAGAAAGAGAACAGCAAGGCCACTGTAGTTATATGGGCAGCACAGTGAGGTTTGGACGCAACAGGTGCTGGCTGGAGGATGTCCGGGGGGCGGTCTGCGAGGCCTAGGCCGCCACCCCTAGGTGAGCCCCACTGCAATCCTGACCCAGACGGAGCCACACCTTGATGCTGCTGTTGGCTCAGGTGTGGGCCAGTGCCATCTTCGGTGTCCAGCCTGCAGCGGAAACTGGAGACAGCGTCTGCAGGCAAGACAGGAGCTGTCAGTGAGAACTGTAGTGACCATCCTCGTGGAGCTAGTGTCGGGGGACCTGAGATCCAAGACATGGGCCTTACGTGCTGGTCACCATCGTACAGCCCAGCTGGCTGGATTTTTCAGCAGCCCTCTGTGGTTTCCTGTCCTTCCTGCTCTCCCCTAGCCAGGGAATAGATTCTCTGCTCACAAACTCTCAGGTCCCGTGAGATCTTATGAATGGCGTGGCACCTCACTGAGGTTTCTGAAGTCTGCCCCTAGGGCTGACTCCCACCTCCCTGGATACAAAGGAAACTTTTTGGCAGACGCAGTGAGACTTACCTCTGTTTTTAGAGGAGGACACATTAGAATGCTCTCATGTGCTCTCCACGGTTTTCTAGATAGGACAGACTATTATGGAATCTAGCATGTGGGCAGTTCTGAAAATCAAGTGAGTCATCTGCCCCTCCTCTCTCTAAATCTCTCCCCTCTCCTGAGATCTTTCCAAAAATCAAGGGAGTGGGGCAAGGAGCAGTTTCCCAGTGTCTCCAGATATCTTTGTTTTCAAGTGTTTACGAGCTCTGTCGCACTGCTTGTGACGGCAGAGGGAAAATGGGTGGCGACGCAGGGGTCTGAAATGTCTTCTGTGTCCCTCCCATGCGGTGGAGTAAAATAGACAAGCTATAAATTGCAGGGGTGGGTTTAGTTTGTTCCTCTCTCTCTCCCTCTCTCTCTCTTCCTTCTTTTGGTATAAATTCTGGATATGTTGTTGTTTCAGCTTTTGTATTAAAATTTTATTAATTAATTATAGTAATTGTGTGCATTTAGAGTTTGATGTGATGTTTTCACATACGTGTGCATTGTGGAATGATTAAGTTAATGGATCTATCACCTCAGAGGTTTATTGTTGGCTTGTGGTGGGCACATTTAAATCTGCTTTAGGGGGTACACTTTTGCAGCTTACTACATAGTATCAACTCTAAGCCTGTCGTGGAACAACTTCCTCCTCCCGTGTAGGGACACTGTGTATTGTTACCAGCCCTCCCCTTCCCATTCTCTCCCTCAGTATATTTCTTATTCAGACACCGTCATCTGCTTCAACCTGAAAACTCTTTAGAGCATGGAGCCTCTCTCACCATTAGTAGGGATGAGCATGGGCATGGCCCATCAGCAGTGGGCACACAGCTCAGTGAGGGCAAGGTGCGAGCCCACCATGGGCAAACAATGCAAGGCAGGGAAGGGAACACCCAGGCTGACACCTGCCTGATAAAACTCAAGCGACATCGCCACACAGAAGAGTGCAAACTGTGTGATTCCCTTTACACAAAGCCAAGCAGAACCAAGCCATGCCGTCGGGTGTTGAGTGGTGACTGGGCCTGGCTGTGGCCAGGGTGGACCATGAAGTCCCCTCTTGCAAGTCTGGCGATGCTCTGGCCTGTTCTGGGGCCGAGTGCACAGATGTACTCAGTTTCTGAAGGTCCTGTGAAGTGCACGCTTAGGAAATGTGCTGCATTTGTATGTATATTCAGTGTGTGTGTGCACGTGTATCGACCTATGCACATGGCAATATGTGTGTGGTCTGCGTGTTGTGGATGCCTCTGTGTGTATATATGAAGGTAAGTTATGTGGGTAAGTACATGCATGTAGCATAATGGTGTGTGTAGCTGCATGAATGTGCATATGAATATGTTGTGTGTGTGACTTTGCATGTATGTGTGTGTGACACTCTTCTTTCTGTTACTATCTGCACCTGAGCCAGTCAGCTTGTGGGGAGAAGGCATTTGCTTGGGCTCACACAGGCCGGAGGTTTTAGTCTCCCGACGGCCCTGTCGCTCTGGCCTGAGACTTCACAGGAGAGCAGTTGAAGAATGAAGTGGCTCATGTCTTGGCCAGGATTCAAAGGGGCAGGCCAGGGGAGGGTATAGCTTTCAGGCAGGGGCACCATGACCTGGAAGCTCCACTAGGCCCCACGTCGGAGACCCACACTGCCTCTTATGAGTGCCACTCTGGGGAGGACATGCGTGCATGCAAGTGCTCACGTGCGTGCCGTGTAGGAGTGTGTGTGTGCTGTGTGCAAATGGGTCTCTACAGGTCTTCGGTTAACAGTGGCAGCTCAGGGCGGCTGCGCCACGGACACCACGCGGCTCCGGAAGGCCGGCTTCGGGTCCGCACTCTGGGTGCGTCCCACTCCCCCCAGGGCCTGTGTCTCCCTCTGAGGTGCAGTGGCTGTGAGGATGCCGGCAGAAGGGACAGCAGAGCTGCCTGTGCAGTGGTGGCTGCTGTCGGTGTGCGGCCCCCGAGTCTCCAGGACAGTGTGTGGTAGCACTTACTGGAAGACCCAGGAATTCTGCTAAACTGTTGGCTGCAAAAGGAATAGAACACACCTGTGGGAACAAAGGCTGCCTTTCCTGCGGGCTCACAGGCAATGGACAGAACATCACAAAGCCAGAGAAATGGACAGGCTCCCGGTATGCCGAAGACTCTGCGTCAAGGGTTTTAAAATTATTGACTCAGGCAAAACAGACTTGCTCAAAGGAAAGTTTATTCAACTGGCCTCTCAGAAACACTTCAACAAACAGCATCCTTCCAGATAAGAGTGCAAAACCAATTCAAAACTTGCGCTTCCTCATTCTTTGTTCAATGTCAAGCACACTTAAGGAAACATGCAGGCACTGAGACACACAGATCTATTTAAAAACGACAGGTAATTTCCCACTGGGGCTTTGGCCTATTTCTGGATCAGAAACTGGATTGCACGTCCTCAAAGCCATCTCCCCACCTGGTGTCTGTTGGGCTCCGTGGTTGGGAAGGCACAGCCTTGAGGTCTAACAGAAAGTGCAGCTTTCCTCTTTCTAATGACTGAGAGCATGTCCGGAGTTCATAGCATCTGCTTTTACATAGTACACAGAGGCCAAGACTCAAGCTCAAAGCCGTCTTCCCTGGATATCGTTCCAGTCAAACCCAACACACACAATTGTACATCCTCTGGTGGTTTCTTTCATTGCTTCTACTCGTGGGTATCTTTTTCAGGATTTTATCTGGATGCTATTAATGACCATTCTGCTCCCGCCGATAAACGAGATCACGAGTAAGTCCCTGAGTTTCTGTCCGGGGAAGCCCTTTCAATTTTAGAGCCAGGTTCAAGTACACACTCGGGGCGAGCAGTTTCGCAGTGTGAATCTAGACGTCCCGCAGCGGGTGCTGTAAAACAGAAGCTTGAAAGGCCTGTGTGGACCGCCTGGGGCAACAGCTGATGAGCCAAGCTTTGAGGCGGGGTCGGTGAGGATTTAGGGTCTCCCACCTGCACCTGCAGCAGGCCCCCCACGGCACGGTGGAGCTGCAGGAGGGAGCACCAGGGATGCAGGTTGCGTTCTGACCACCCTCCTTTCACTTACGCTGTGCTACCCGCATACATTTTCATTTGAACACTACTGGTCCATTTGGCTCCTGTACTTTACAGGTGAGAAAACTGGGCCAGAGAGAAATCCAGCGGATTAGGGCTTGCCGAACAGAGAAGAAACCATGGATTGGCCAAAGACGCAGAACCGGAAGTAAGATAAGCACAAAGCAAGAATGGTATTCAAAGACAGCAAGCCAAGTTCTTCTTGCTCCAGGAAACAGCGGACAGAGGTGATATGAGGAATATATTTGAGAAGATTAATGAGTTCAAACTCTCCCTGAAATACAGCGAGGTCATGATGACAGAAGGACTACGAGACTTTAAAATTTAAAAGATGATTGTTAAAAACCTCAGTAAATAAGCTGAGTAGGAAAAAAAAACACGATGGAAGAGAGAGTTAGTGAACTAAAAGATGAAGAGGTGCTTGTAAAATATCTTCCACTGGGGTGAAGAAGTCCAACCAAGAAAGTCTACAAGTGAAAAAGTTCCTGCATGTCATTAGGACCTCCAGGAGGGAAGAATGGAAAAAATAAAGGATGGAAAGAAACAAATGAGAGCAAAGAAGATAGATAAGCATATTTGGGTTGAAAAGCAGGCTGGCCTCTGGGCACAGGACCTGGCCCATCAAAGAGGCCTGAAGGGGGATTGGAGCTTAGTGCTTGATGGGCCAGACATTGTTGCTATCTTGGAATTCTGAATCATTTTGCTGGGAATGACATGAAGTAACAGAAAAGAAAAGGCTCTATACTGAGTGTAAATAGCTCAGTTTTGCACTAGGTTCTACAAATCAGAGCTGACCCTGTGTGCAAATGCATCTCTACAGGTCTTCGGTTAACAGTAACAGCACAGGGCAGCTTGGCCATCGACACCACATGGCTCCTGAAGACCAGCTTCTGGGCCCACTAAATTTATAGCAGAATTTAATTTTTGAAGATTTACTTTGGCCTTTGAAAAGAAAGATGAGGTTTTGAAGTCTCCAGGGAGAGAAAGCAGAGTTCATTTACTAGAAACAAAGCAAGCAGGGTGGTGATGGAGGATCCAGGCCAGGATCCCTGTGCCATGCGGAGGGCTGGGCACAGGGGATGGGTCAAGGACAGGGAGTGGGCAGAGGCTTGTGGACCAGGTTGGTATACCAGGGTGCTGCTGGGGTTCTGGGGTGCTCGCACGCTGCTTATCCACACAGCTGGCACAGGAACCACCCCAGGGCAAGGTCAGCTTCCTGGACACAGCCTGGCCGGGCTGTCACTGTGGGGCTGTCGAGCGGGACACAGGGGCAGGGCCTGGGCCCAGGAGGTGGCAGATGGCCGATGAGTACAGGGCAGAAGGACGCTTGGGGCTGGTGGGAGACAGGTGCCCCGTGTCAGTGGCTGCTCAGGGAAGCTGAATGTACTCAATACACCAGACATACACATGCACCCACACAGACATGCAGACATGCAAAGACACGCACAGTCAGAGAGGTGTACAGATAGATACACACACACAAAGACATGCATGTAGACATGTACAGACAGACAGGCATAGATACAGACAGATGCATGGACATAACAGATGTGGCTATGCACACAGAAAACTTACCCACACAGTTAATTTCAAGCAAGCAGCTTCGAAGCAGTGTGAGAGGCCTGTGGTCAACGAGGAGCGACGCTCTGGCGTTCCTGCCTTCTCTTCACACCCTGCCCAGTGGGAAGGCATTGCCCCCGTCCAGGAGCAGGGAGGGGCACCGGGCCTGGGACAAACCCGCTGTGGCCTGAATGTGAGCAGTGCCACAGATGCCCAGGGAGTGGACTGGAAGGGATGACCGCGATGTCAGGAAACAGTGGCCAGAAAGCATGCAGCTTTGTTGCAGAGACTGTGAGTGTCAAAGGACCGAGAAGAGGAAGTGTCATGGGGTGCAGAGAGCTGAGGAGAAATGGTGATGCTCTAGGCTGGGAAGGACTCGCCACCCCAAGTGGGCAGGAGGGCAGAGGACAGCTGGTCATAGCAACCAGCCAGGGCCAGCCGGGCCTCAGGTTCGAGATGCACAGGCCCCCGTGTGTGATCAAGCCCCTGTGCCAAAGGAGTCCACGTTGTTGGAACGTGCACTGGACTTCAGCAGCGGGCTCTGAGCTACGGAGTCCAGCATGGCACACTTCTGTTCCTGCTCAGCAGACATGCTGAGTCAGGATGGCAGCCCAGGCTCTCATGGTCATGACCAGCCCCAGCCTGGGGGCCAGGACGATAGTGTCTGGCTCAGGTTCATCCTTGTGAGGGCACGGTGACCAAGACCCCACCGCAGGGCTTCCCAGGAGCAAGTGCATGGCCAGTACGCATCACCATGGGCATCTTGGGGTCACAGCAGGGCCCAGCCAGGAGGAGGCCAGTGAGCGATCAGCCCTAGTCCTTGCTCTGCGTGAGGAGGACAGGGTGTCCTCCCCAGGCCACTCAACAACTTCCTGCCACCTAACAAGAACCATAAACAACTCAGATAATGTCTGCTTGACTCACATTTGCGGAGGCCAGTGGCTCACATCATGACCCAGCCAGCGGGTTCCTGATGGAGGTGTCGACTGCATGAGAAAGAGTTCGTGACAGAGCAAACCCCTCTCTCGTGGCCAGGAGGCATGAGGGAAAAGGGTCTCAGCCACCTCCCAGAGGCTGTGAGCAGGGGCCTTGGGGACATTCCACCTCCAAATAGGAGCAACGTTCCGTGGGCCAACCCTCAGCAGGTGCCGTGGCTGGAGCAAAGGGGACCTGCACTTCCACGGACTCCCAGAGAGGGCGCTCAGGCACCTCTCCATCCACAGGGGACCCGAGACCTAGCATGTGGGGACCTCTGGGCTGGGCCACGGGACTGCAGAGCTTGCCGGAACCCAGGACCACACCTAGGTCAGGGGCTCAGGGAAGCTGCCAGGTGAGCCCCTGTCCTGAGCAGTAGCTCTGCTGATGCCAGCAGGCCTGGGAAGTGCCCGTGAAGATGAGAGCTGTTCTTGGAGTGGACCTGGAGGTGCCCTCCTTCTGATCAGAAGCAGAACCGTTAGACAAACCCATTCCCTCATTTCCGCACCACAAGCAGCGCTGTGTGTTAGAGGCTCAGTCAGCACCGCGATGGTATCAGGAGTTGGGGGACACCTATAAGGGGTGGGGCCTTGGAGGGAGTCAAGACACTGAGGGCGTGGCCTTGGTGGGGGCAATGGGACCCCCGGACTCCTAGGTTTCTGACTACAAGGTGGACATTTTGCTCCTTCCCCTGTGCCAGCTATGAGGCTCCAAGCGACCTGGCCCCAGAAGACGGGCTGAAGCCTCCACATCTGGCTATATGTGGTGGCGGTGAAGCTGACGCGCTCTCTCGTCCTCGGCTTGTGCTCGGTGCCGCTTTCTCTCCCTTCTAGTCCCTTTTCTTGAACGACACCGAATATAGCCAGGACCAGCGGTGTTTTGCAGGGGTCAGTGCCTCTTGGATGATTCAGAGACTTTTTTTTTGAAAACAGGGTCTCGCTTAGTAGTTCAGGCTGGCCCCGAGCTCACTATGTAGCCCAGGCAAGCCTCAAACTCTGCAATCCTCCTGCCTCTGCCTCCGGAGTGCTGGGATTACAGGTGTGAGCCACCATGCCCAGCACTGTGCTATGGGGTATTGATTGCTGGTGGGCGTGAGTCACCACACCCAGCATTGTATGTGGTTACCGGGATTGAACTCAGGGCCTTGCGCTTGTGAGGCAGGAGCTGGAACCACTGAGCTAAATCTCTGGCCCGATTCAGAGACTTTTGAGACATTCACTGAGGGCTGGGTGCGGCCCGCAGACAACAGGCTTGCTGAGCTGGGCGAGGCCTGGATTTGCTCTCCAGCACCACAGTAGAAAGAAGCAAAGTCCGCTGATGACCACGGCTGTCCCTTTTCACAAGAACATTCACCCTTCCGACGCTCTGCTGGGCTGGGACAGTGTGATCGCCCTCCCTGCACCGAGTGGAATAGATGCCCTGTGTCTACATCTCACTGGGCTTCAGGTTGAACCAGGATGAGTGAGCAGAGGGGAACTCGTTTTCACCGGTGTCAGCCCCTGACACCCTCGCAGGGGCCACAGCCAGTAAGATGGCAGCTGCCCCTCCCCCCTTAATGAGCTATCTGTGCAGTGGCCACAGCGGGGACAGCACCAAGGGGACACAGTGACTACTCTGTGGCTTTCCATAAGCACGGGGGACAGGGTGTCTGGCCAGCAATCCCCATCCCGGTACATCTGGGGGATCCCTTGGGTCTACAGTGCCAGTGTCTGCCTGAGAGACGTGCGCATCATCATGGTCAACATCATTATCGTCGTCCTTGTAATCATTGTTGTCATCTTATGCTAAGGAGGAAACCAAGGCTCAGAGAAGATAAGAAACTTGCTGAAGGTCAGACATGTTTTTTTTTGGAAAGCATTTAAAAAATCCTCAAGTTGAGGCGTTCTGGAATTCAACATGACACACATTCCAATAGGGTCCCAAAAGCCACTTTGTATGAAGCCAACATGGTAGGGCTGGGGGTGCAGCTCAGTGGTAGAGGGTGTAACCCAGAGTGTGTGAGCCTCTGGGGGGTGGAGGGAGAGAGAGATTGGGAGGGACGGAGAGACAGAGAGGGAGACAGAGGACAGGGAGAAGGAGGAGGAAAAGGAAGAAGGGGAGGAGGAGGAAGGGAGAGGAGAGGGGAAGAGAAGAAAAAAAGAAAAGAAAGGCAGGGAGACACAATGGAGGTCTGATGCCTCCCCTTTCCCACCTATCTTGCTCCCCTGTTCTGGGCTCCAGGCCCGTGGTGGTACCTACTGCACGTGAAACTCAAAGTTACGATGAAAGCGTTAATGGCCAACACTGCATCATCTGCAAGACATTAAGTTCTTGTGTCACTGAAGCTGTGTGGCAGCCCTGCTGCTCAGGTGTGGAAGGACGTGTGTGTCTCATTCCGCAGCAGATCTACGAAGTATCAGTCAGGTTCGGGGTTCTCCAGAGAGAAGGCTGTCAGGACTCTGTCCACAGTGTAGAGACTGTTTATTACAGGAGTTGGCTGATGGACACACTGGGAAGTTTGTGAGCTGGAGGCCTGGGAAAGGCAGCCGTGGCCCCAGCCCTGGTCCAGAGGCCTGGAACCAAGTGGCCACTCGTGTGTGACCCTGCTTGAGTCCAAAGGCTCCCAAACTAGATTCTCCAGTTGTGTGAGGGCCAGAGATGGCTCCCAGCTTAAGCACACAGCAAACGTGCCTCTCCTCGTTCATCTGTTGTGTTCAGACCCCTGCCAATGAGACGGTGAATTTCCAGGGAAGCCGTGCACCTCTGTGTCCCCAGTGGACACATCCGTCCTCCCTCTGGAGCTGAGCCTTCAAGGCCACAGGACATGGAGTTGTGAGAAATGGGAGAAAACTGACCGCGGGTCACTAAGGTGACCACGTGACCCCGGCCCTGAGGACCCTGGCTGTTGGGAAATAGTCCATACGTCGGCTGCTGATTTGGAACGTCCTGCCCGTGTCTTGTGTTGAATCTCCTGGGCAGGGGGGGAACTTTCCCCAGTAGCCGCACCGGTTTGTTTGAAAGGCTGAATGAATAACGCATCTGGCTTCAGGCCAACGTGCCTGTGTAAATCCCTATGCCAACTGGCATCCTCTCACTGTCAGTCAGCGGAAGGAGATGGTAGGATAAATATGTAGAACAAGGACCACGTCACTGTCTCATTTCTCCATGTTTCACAGATATTTTCTTGGATGCCTTGGGGGCATGGCTCATCCTGACTCTGTCTGGGAATCAAGAAGGGACACGAGGTGACCCCGTAGTGTGGTTTCCTGACACACCGCAGCCTAGAAGGTGCTAGAAGCCAGGTCAGGTTTAGCCACACTCTCAACTCACATCTATATTAGTCCACCAGGTTTTTGGACACATTTGCTTATGGAGAGAGCTTGTGTGGGATTAGACCCAGGACTCTTTGCACTACTTCTCAGGCTCTCCATTCTGTAAGGCCCCATTCTCCAAACCAGACTGTGTAACTCATGTGTGAGTTCAATACTTTGTTTTCATGATTTTCCTTAACCCAAAGCCTGGGGACTTCGAGGGCCAGTGCACATCCTCCTCTGGAAGGCAATCTGTCTCCAAGTAAGTGTCTTCAAATGCCCATAGTCAAAGGACTCCAGGCCAGAGAGAAGAGGTCAGAGCAAGGGTCCCTCCCAGCTCAGATATTCCAAGCCAGCCCGGTCCCCGGAGCCAAAGGCCTCAAGGTGATCACATTTTAATGACACTTTGTAGAAATGAAAATGTGCCACGTGTGTCTTTCTCACTGGAATCCCGTCTCCTGGCTGATACTAGGAGGATCAGGATTAGAGATTGATTCCCTGGACAGAGCAAACGCCTGGCAACTCACTTAAATTTGACAGCTTTGAAATAGGATTTCTAGTAGTGCATCCAGTTGGTGACTCTTTTGTGAAAATCAGTGGAATGGAGGAGCTAGTGGCTGTATTTCCCGCCTGTGGCTGGAAGGGGAGCCCTTGCCTATGTGTCGGCCGCCATCTAGTGGACACTCAAAGAGTAGCATCGACAGCCCTCCCTCTGCCCTCTTCCTTCTTTCATTTTACTCCTTCTCTCCTCCTGATGTTTGCTTTCGAAAGTTTTGGGTGTGATAGAACATCCT
Organism: Thryonomys swinderianus; assembly: GCA_004025085.1. Classification (NCBI taxonomy): domain Eukaryota; kingdom Metazoa; phylum Chordata; class Mammalia; order Rodentia; family Thryonomyidae; genus Thryonomys; species Thryonomys swinderianus. The sequence goes on along the minus strand of PVIC010016239.1, from coordinate 22,381 downwards.
GTAGTGCTCAGGGAGGTTGAGGTGAGAGGATCTCAAGCTCGTGTTCAGTTTGAGTAACTGCCGGATGTAGGAAGACGTTGTTTCAAGGTATATTTTTTTAAAGGGCTGCAGATGGAGTTCAGTGTAAAGGCCCTGTGCTCCATTCTTAGTGTAGGAAAAAAGGGGGCAGACGTGGCAATAGCGCCCCCTAGTGCTGCTCTAGTAGCATGCTTGAAAATGGCGCTCACCAGCGTGAACTAGGCCCCCGCAGAGAGATCTGCAGTGTGGAGTCCAGGATCCGGCCCCTGATCTTGGGGCTTCAGGAATAAGCAATCCCCGGAGGGGGACGGGCACTTTGGGCTCCAGGGACTCTGGGTGGGAAGCTGCTCTGGTCTGCAGCAGTCAGTTGCCATTGTAACGGAGCATTTGGGGCCAGGCTCTTGAGCAGGCCCATGACAGCTTCCTCCAGGCACTCAGTGTGTGCCATGTGAGTGCTGCCCTGCCCCGGGCTGGAGAGACGGGCATGGCGGATGGGCCCTGGGAAGGAGTAGGTGCCTGGACTATACATACAGCCTCCCCGGCATGGCAAGTCGCCTCTAGGTAACCTACAACACCCTGTGCTAGGGAAATGTCATGGAAATTGCTGTTACATCGTATTGTTTAGGAAATTATGAAAGAAAATAAATCTGTAAACATTCTGTGCCTCGGCAGTTTATCCTAGTATCATAAATATGAATTTGGGTAAAGCCATAGGTACCTAACCATGGGTTCTGAGGGCTGATGGCCTTGAGATGTGACCTCTGTAAATGTGATGAGCTAAGCCGAGGGAGTCTGAAAATCTCATCACTTAACCAAGTGCCATTTCTAGACTATTCCCAAAAGCATGTGACGGCCCAGGGTCTGGCCACTGCCATTCAGCCTGGGAGGAAATCCTGCCAGTCGGTTGGAAATCAGGGCAGGCTCAGCCCCTCCGCTCCTGGAGCCCGGGCCCCAAATGTCCCACATCCCTGAAGTCCACCCCCTGTCACGTGAGTGTGGTGGCCTACCCATCCCCCGGTGTACTTTCGGAGATATTCAGTGTGTGGCCCCCAGGTCCCTCTCAGGACAAATTCCATCAAATTCTCCAGAAACAGGTCCTGGGCGCCAGCGTTTAAAGCTCTGCAGATCCTGTGTGGCCTGCAAACAGGTGATGTTACCAGGAACTGGGGGAAGGGCCCTTTCATAGTATCTGTTTATTTGTTTACTTAGCTGTCTTCCGAGTGACGGCTTTTTCATTTGTAAAATTAAGAGTTAACAATAACAATTTCTCCAAGGAAAATTCCTGTTAATATATCCTGTGAGCTACAGAGCAGTATGAAAATCTCAGGTCTACTGCCGGGTGCTCAGAACCACAGAGCCTGCAAAGGCACCCGTGTCAAGCGCAGAGCGCACAGCCTCACGTCCTGCATTGAAGTGTCCGTGGTGCAGTCGGCTCACGTCACTGGAGATGTCACCCGTGCGTGCTGAGAGCCCGAGTCCTCAGAGGAGCCCATGAGGGCTGAGGAGGGGACAGAGGAAAGCAGGGCACCCAGGCTCTGAGGTCTCTGCCCGGCGATGTGGGTGAATGGCCTGGCTCCGCTCTGGTGCAGGAGGGCAGGTCCCAGAGTCAGCACCCAGGGTCCAGGCACAGTCCAGGGAGCACTGGCCCGGCTGGGTGATGTGCCTGACCCGGCCACAGACCTAGGGCCACACGTGTACGTGGAGACAGACGTAACACATACATGCATACCACACACAGACACCCCCCCATGTGGATAGACACACACATACATACTTGCCACACATCTGTCAGACTCACGGACACACATGGAAATGCATACATACATACATACACCACACACATAGGCACACACCACAGATACATAGACACATTACAGATATATACACACCACACACAGACATATACCATAGAGATATGCACAGACACATACATCACACACATATACATACTACACAATATACACATGCTCCCACACATGTATAAGCATACCACACATGTGAACATATACACACTAAACATACAAACATAGACATACTATATACATGAAGGTGGACACATACACATATCACACAGATATACACATATAGATATACCACACACAAACACATAGATATATAAACCATAAATACACATCTAGACACACACTACATTGATAGAGACAGACACATGTTACAACACACACAGAGACACACACGTAACAAACACCACACATACAGGCACACACATAAAAACATCCCATAAATACACAGACATCCATATACACATCACACATCCCCAGCACACATAGAGGCACAACATACATATGCAGACACATATAGACACATACCACACACATACAGAGACACATACATACACCAGATACATACAAACATACAGACATTCACACACAACAGACACACATACAGATACATGCCACACACATACATATGCACACACCACACATATAGATACACACCACACAGATATGCACAACCCACAATATAAACATACACAACACTCAGACACACACACACTCAAATACACAGAGGTGCACATCACTCCAGACAGTCATACACACATGCGCGTGAGTACTCACACTCCCTGGAAACAGCGGAGATGCAGGCCCTGCAGCCAGGACAGAGCCTGGTTCCCAAGTCCTGAGAGACAAAGTGGAGGTTCTCGGTGGGTGACGTGCTGCTCCGGAGACCCAACGCCATGGCACAGGTCTGCCTTGGAGGCTGCCACTTTGTGTGGACAACTAGAGTAGTGGGATGGCACACAGCAAAACGTCATTGGGGAACACTGAGGACCGGTACCTGATTCATGCTAAGGGAAGAAAGTTCCAGAACAAACATGATGAATGGGTACAGGAGACCATCAGCTAGGATGCCGTTGGCACCCAGCTTTCAAAGGCTGGGTTTTCTGTCGCTGAATCTGCCCGGTCCCTCCGCTGCCCACTGGAGATTGCTGCCCTAGCCCCAACAAGGCCAAGGCACTAGGCCAAGGCAGACAGGCCAGCGCGTCAAGGGCTTCGCATTTTCCAGAAGGGAATAGAGGAAGAGAGGTGCTGACAGCGATGTCGTGGGAAGCTGACAGGTGCCCCATGAGCCTGCCTACCCAGCGACACCCTGGGCACAGAGCTCCCCAACAAGACCGTGATATACTTAGACAGATGTGCGCTTCCTGCGTGATCGAGTCTCGGGTGTCGGCCACGTGTCCAGGCCAGTCGAGGTGGGGAGTTCCATGGGACTCTGTCTCCCGTGATCCACTTTCTTCCTGCACAAGCCTGTGAAGGACTTGCTGAGGCAGGGGCCAGAAGCAGTCGTCAGCCCGTGGTTTACGGAAACGCACAAAGTCATCTGACAGGAGCGGAGAGGAGAAAGGGCCTGACCCTGGCTCTTTATTTCTCCTGAAAGAGGAAGGGTTGCTGACCCAGAGCCTCCACTCTCCACTCTGCTTCCGCAGTGTGATATCCCGGTGGCAGCTGGAGGCGCTGAAAGACCTCCAGAACTGGGCGCCTTCGGCCTCCCACGTCACAGCTTTGCGACCTTAAGTCTCTGCTCAGAACAGCACCATGGGTACAGGGCGGGCTTGGACCCTTGGGGGGTGGTGGCCTGAGGGACAGGCCTGAAGACCAACGTGCGCAGGGCTGAATCACTCTCATGAGGCCCCTGGGCTTTGTACTGGTGACTCTGGCAAAATGATCTCTCTTTCGTACAGGTTCATTTTGCACAACTGAAATAGTGAATGGCCTCAGACAGACAGACGTGTGTGTGGTGAAACATTGGAGTATGTGCTCTGGCTCCTGTGTTATGTCCAAATAGTATCGTTTCTTTCCTTTTTTGTGTGAAGGACAGATTAAACATGTCATGTGTGTGCATGTGCATGTGTGTGTGTGAGAGAGAGACAGATACCTTCTGTGCTACAGAGCTTGAGTGACCCCCGAAGACCATATACTAAAAGCTTGGCCCCGCACCTGTGGCACTAGGGGATGTTTGGCAACTTTAGGTCCTGGGCCTAGGAGGAAGTCGGGCTCTGGAGGATGCGCCCTCCAAAGGGACACTGGGACCCCACCCTCTCTTACAGGCCTCCCCACTGTGATGTGCTGGCTTGCTGCAGGCTCCAAAGCAAAGGACAAAGCGACCATGGACTGCTGCCTTCGAAACCGTGAGCTAAAACAAGCCTTCCTATTTCTAAGTGGGTTTTGGAGGCGTTTGTCGTAGTGACGGGGAGCCAGCAGCGCAGTGTGAAGCACCGGCCTCAGGACCAACAGGACAGGAGGCTTTTCAGCCCTTGGTGCCGCCTCTGGGCCAGTGTCCCTCCCACCACAGCCCCGGGGTGCACCGCGGACGCCCTGCTCGCAGGGTGTAGAGGCGTCGTGCCGTGTTCTAAGCCCAGAGACCGAGAAGTCCTCACCGTGGTGCTGGTCAGTGTGTGGCGCATGTGGGGCCGTGGGTGTCGGGACTGATCCCGCGGTGGGAATGGACCCCGTTGCATCTGCGAGGCTGTGTGATCCAGGAAACTGACGGCTGCCTGGCCTCTCTCTGCCCACACTAATGCCCCAGGGCGCCACAGAATTCTCCTCCAGCTCTGCAGATGCTGCCGGAGGGTGGAGCGGGGAAGCCCCAGGGCTGTCACCCAGATAGGAACTGATTCAGAAGACATTTTCCCTGGGCTGAGCCTGGCGGCACACGCCTGTCATTTCAGCTACTTGGAAAGCTGAGGCAGGATGATCTCAAGTTCCAGGACAGCCTGGGCAATTTACTGAGATTTGTCTCAAAATTTGAAGAGTTAATGAAACAAAACAAAGGAGCAGATAGATACATTTTTGCAAGCCAGTGTCCAGGGAAGAAACAGAAGGCTGCAATGTTTATCCCAAACCAAAAAGAGAATTCAAAAGCCCACAGTTTCCTCTTCGGTCTCAAATAACTTCCTTCCCTCCTGGAATGGGAACATGTGTGTCGGTCAGTGATGAATATCCCCCTTGTATACAAAAGACACACCTGAGTCTTACAGGCCTTACAGGCCCGCCCTGCTTGAGCTCTGGCAGGCGACCACGCTATCCCCACCATCACAGTGATGCTCCCAGCATGCCCTGGGTGCCCCCTCCTGGCAGTGAAGGTGTGGAAGCTCAAGGCTGGCACTGCCTCTCAAGTCAGCCCCGAGCACTACAACGGCTCGCAGAGTTTCTCCCAGAGGGAGCCCATGGGATGGGCACGCAGGCCTGGGCATCCACAGACATGCACAATGCCTATTTGTGCCAGCATGCTGTCTTGCCTGGCACCATGGGGATCTGAGGCTCAGTGGATACCACCTGCCTGAGGTGAGCACAGGAGACCGGCCTTCGCTGTTCCCCGCTGGCAGCCCGACCCCGGGCTGTGGAATGTGCCGCTCTCAACCCCACCGTTCACTCCCAACCTTGGACTTGGCTGGACAGGAGCGGAGGAGCCTGGGCCCAGGCGGAAGTGCGTGCAACATCCCTCCAAGGCATGGCCCGCAGGGGGCGTGGGAAGGGGGACATGGGCAGGAGGCGGCCATGTCTTCGGGGAGAGGGCAGCCCCACACTGATGGGTGAGTGGTAATTTGGTGTAAGGTTCGGTGATGTGTGTGTGTGTGTCTGTGTTATGATATTCTCATACTGGCTCCTTTGTGTGTGTTTCTGCAGCATGGGTTTGTGTGGTATATATGTGCAGAATGTTTGGTGTATAATGTGTATACTTGTATGTGTATGCCATATTTGTGGATATGTATATGTGTGCACGTGTTTCTATGCATGTCCATGAGAGACTGTGCATATGTGCACACATACATATGCAGGGGTTGCATGTTTGTGCACACATTGTATGCTAGGAACTGCATGCATGCACATGTGTAAGACACGTGTGCATATGCTTATGCACATGTGTGTGAGAGAGACCTCCTTTGGGTGGATCAGGACTTTGGAGCCCTTCCCTTGTCTGTCTCAATGTTCTCGGGATTCTCCAAAGAGAAAGAAAAGCTTGCCCTCCCACCTGCTGGGTGCCATCAGGGTTCCTTGGGCCTCTCTGTCAGGGCAGGATGTGGGCTTTTAGGGCCTCACTGACAGAGCCCCGTCCAAGGGCAGAGGTCACTGTCTTCCCAGGACAGAGCAGAGCTCCCAGGGTGGCAGGAGCTTGGCTGGCTCCAAAGACTCTGCTCACACCTGCCCTCTCTGACTCACCAGGGGACTCAGTCTTTCACAGGACACATCGGACAACACTGCTCAACACCAGTAGACAGTGTATCCGCTTCTGTCCTAATAACTTCCATGACAGTCACCGCTAAGTGGATTTAAAGATTTTATTAAAAATCAGTCCGAAAAACATCTCCAGTGACAAAATGTACCTCTGAAATAAATGCAAAACATGCTGCGCTGCTAACGGGTGGCAGGAGCACTCTGGGAGGCTGGCAGGACTGGCAGCTTGGGCACCTCTGCAAGGGAGAGCCAGGAGGGCAGATTGGGCAGGCCCAGGGCTGGGCACTGGACAGCAGGGGTGAGACATGCTCACATGCAGCTGTGCCACGATTCTAACCATGAATGAACGTGGTTTTGCCACAGACATTTGGTCCTGTTGGGGGTGAGGTTCTGGGGCATCTGAAGACAACAGGGCACTGCAGAGCAGCCGGGATGGTCCTCGGCTTCTGCTCCAGGACAGAAGAGAAGGGGCTCAGAGGAACCAGCTCCATGCAGAGCGCTGAGAGCACCCGAGAGCTGTCTGGAAACCCAGCCCAGCACTGACAGCCTCGGAGGACCCCGGAAGCCTCTCCCCAGCCTTCCAAACTTAGACCTTCTCACAGCTGAGAGCCTCGTTCAGTGAGTCTGCCCGTCCCTACTGCCCTGCTCTCTGACTCCAGGACTCGGGAGAGTGGTCCTGAGGGCAAGCAGCAGGACTTCCGGGGGAAGAGGGCAGCAGGACTGTGCGCTGGCTGGCCGGCTCCTGGGGAGGAGGGGAGGCCCTAGCTATGTTCCAGACTCCTCAGAGGAAGGACACTGGGAAGGAGGCTAGAAAATCACAGTAGAAGGACATGCAGGAGCTCCAGCAACTCTATACCCAGCCCTTATTCCTGTGGGCAGTGGCTTCTACTACAGATACACTGTGCCAGGAAGGAGGGCAGCCTTGTTAGTTGGGCATCAGGGCCTCCTCAGACATGTGGGCCACTGTCCCCAATCAGCACATCTAATCCTTCCTTTCAGGATGCCAGATATACTGATGGCCTCAACTGCTGAGATTTTGCCACTAATCTTGGTCATTGCAGGGACTCTAAATTCGTTCTTAGGATCTATTCAGTGAGCTTAGCACACGGGGACCCTGTCTGTAATAAAACAGTTTCAAGAGCCTGGATGGTCTCTAAAAATCCCTTGACCTAAGTTCCATGAGTGACAATCTTCTGGCTAAGCAAAGGTGTCAACTGCCCCTTCTCCTCCTCGCCCGCTGTCAGGAGGAGGGGTCTCCACCCCGGGGTCCTGTGCGTGCCAAATCACCTTAGGCGTCCAGGTGGGAAGAGCCCGAGCTTGATGAGTTCACTGTGAGCCGCAGAAGAACTCCAATCAGTGGATGATGTTTTACATAAAAAAACACTAAGTCTAGTACTAGTTAATGGTGGGAGACCAGAAGAAAATTTCAGGTCGTGCCTATTTAAGTACAAGTCACATTCAGCAAGGCCCCTGTGAGGGTCAGAGGAGTTCCGCCCTGAACCGACGCTCTCTCTGGACCCCCTCCAGTCAGCTCTGCTAGAAGGGAAAGAGATCAGAGCCAGTACACTTGCTGTCCCCCGATGTGATGCCCTCGCCACGTCTGGATGCAGGAAGAGACCGCCCTGGACACCACATCTTGATATGAACTTCCCAGCAGTCAGAGTTGTGAGGAAGAATGTTCTTTTCTTTATAAATTACCCAGTGCTGGGTGGCCAGTTATAGTAACAGAAGATGGACCCACAGGGCACGCGTCAGACTCCTAGGGAAGTGAGAACTCTGGACACAGGCGGGCAGCTGGCCTCTCTACGGAGAGGGTGCAGAGCGTCAGTCACCGGTCCTGTGTCCGCACACACGCTCGTCGTCAAGGCAGTGGGCAGGAGGGGCCTTCCCGGGACGGAGCCCCACGAGGCCGTGCTCAAGCCGGGCTCGGTTCTCATCTGGATATTTCTCTGTCCCATGATACAGAGCAAGCGCAGGACCCAGGCTCCCTCTCATTATTGTTTCATCTGTTCGCTGCCTGCTCAGAAATCATACGGGTCAAGCTTGGGATTTCTTCCTTTCTAAGCCTTTTGCCACTTTTCCGCCTGGCGAAGGATCCCCCTCGCGGGCCTCGGAGCCCTGTTCCAGCAGCAGCCTCTTCCTCCTCAGCTTCCTTCTCCTCTTCCAGCTCTTCAGGCTCTGAAAGGCTGTGCCGTGGAGCCACTCAGCACCACCCAGCCCTGTGGACGGCCCAGAGGGCAGGATGGGCAGAAAGGAATTGGAAAGTGACCCTAAGAACGATCTGTGGGGAACACCACACAGACAAGAAAGACAAAGGAAACCAGGAGGCCCCTCGGTCCTGCTGCCCACCTGCTCCCAGGGTGGGTTTGCTTCGTGGAGTTTGAGTCCTAGGGCAGCAAGGGTCCAAGGGAGGCTGGCTCTCTCCCCTGACAGAGGGAGAAGGAAACCCTGAAAGTGTGTGCATCGGAATGCGTTTCCTGAGGTCGCTCATTCGGTCCAACGCAACTGGAGACAGGAGGGGCACAATTAGTTAACCACGTCGTAGTAGAAATTGCGCAGGCGCAGTTCCACTGCCACAAAGTTCGGCCGCTTCTCCACGCTGCAAGGGAAGAGAGCTGTCATTCTCAGCACGCTTGCGCAGAACGCCAGCCAGGGACTTGGCGGGCCTGCAGCGCACCCTGCTGTCACAAATGCTCCAGGCTCTGCAGCCCGGTATGGTGACCAGAGGCCTTGAGAAACCAGTGGAGAACGGGGAGTGGATGGGCTGCCCTCCCAGACGTCCACCCCAAATCCACAGCGTCTAAATGCCCACAACATTCGCCGCCGCCTTGAGGGTGCTGAAGCTGTGCACTAGAGCTCAGATATTGTACTCCCAGGTTCAGAGGCTGGCTCCTTGTGGTCCCCGGAAATAAAATGTGTCTGCAGATAGTTTGTAGGTAATTAAAGTGCATACACTGTTAACGCTAGGCTCAGAATTTTCTTAAGGCAAAATCATGCACGTAATTGTAACTCTCCCTCCCTACACTCCAGCTGATGGCTCTAGATTTCCAAAACTGGGCCACTGATATGGTTTTGACTAAAACTCAAAGCCTATCATAGCGAAGGCAGAGACCCAGACTTAATGACAACATAGCAAACTGCTGGCAAGTGCGATGCTGATACAAGTGAACCGTGGAGTGAAACTTTTCACAGTCTGTGACCTCGAAACGCCTTGTTCTCTACAACACGAGCATACTTCACAGGTGAGCTGGGAGGGGTAGGTACAGGGCATTGGTCCCAGGACCCCACGAGCCATAATCCACGATGCGCAGGGCCCTTCTACAAAACAGGATGCTGTACGTTTGCATTGCTGGATTACTCACAATACACAGTGCAATGTAGATACTATGGGAACAGTCCTTAGGCTACAGCACAGAATGGACAATGGCAAGGCAAGGTCTGCACATGTCCAGTACATTGTACTTTTTTTTAATTTTTGAGACAGGGTCTCGCTTTGTAGTTCAGACTGGCCCTCAGCTCACTATGTAGCCCAGGCAAGCCTGGAACTCAGCAATCCTCTTGTCTCTGCCTTCAGGGTGCTGGGATTACAGGCGTGAGCCACCACGCCCGGCACTGTGATATGTGGTATTGATTGCTGATGGGTGTGACTCACCACGCCCAGCACTATATATGGTTACTGGGGATCAAACTCAGGGCCTTGTGCTTGCGAGGCAGGCGCTGGAACCACTGAGCTAAATCTCCGGCCCCATTGTACTTCTTTTTAAATATTTCTAAGCCACCACTGGTTGAATTGTTCATGCAGAATCAGCAGGTACTGAATGTCTTTGCTTAGCAGTTATTTTTGTTATTTCCTCAGGCCTTTTATTATAGGTAGGAAAGCTAGACAGACATGTGGGAGGGAGATAGGCAGAACAGGGCCCCGAGAAGCTCACAAGAACAAAGGACTTTCACTGAAGGTCAGCACCATGGAAGGAGAAAACTACTCCTCCCAGATAACAGCGACTGACAGGCCTCATCTCCTCCTGGCGTAGAGGGTCAAGAAGTTTTGGTCCACCCCTCCCGGGGCAGGCAGTGACTTCAAAACCTCCCAGAACGAAGACTCACATTTCCCCCGAAGACCACCAAAAACCCGCTACTCTTGCTGCGTGACTTGACTCCTTACGGGATCGCATTTGATCAGCACTACTTAAGCAGCTACACTTGTTGTAATCCCATTGGATAACTATAGTTTGCCTATTCCTTTTGAATCTCATTGGTAGCCCCCACTTTGAGCTCTCCTTACCTCGTGGTTTTGGTCCATAAATTCTCCCTGGAAAATGTGATTCTGGGTTACCCACCGTTCTGGGTTCCCTCTTCTGTCTCTCTTAGGCAGAAGCTTTCTTTCTCAATAAAGTTTTCCTACCCTATCCTCCATCATCCCTAAAATTCATTCTTTAATTTTAGAAAACACGAACTCGTGCTTCAGGTTGGGAGCCAGACCTTGCTCCCCGGTATCACTCTGGCTGTGGGGTGCAAGCAGGTGATGTTGTCAACGAGTGAAAGCGGATTCATGGCTGAGTGGCCTGAACTATTCACATTCCACTACGCTGACTCCCAACAATGCCAGTGGATCTGGTTTGGTCCAGACGCCTGGGACCAAGAACAGCCACAGTCCAAGCCCAAGAACCGAGTCGCCCTTCCTATTAGAGCAGTCACCTCCGTAGAACTGAAATGGGCAGCTTTGGCAAATGGCATCGAAATATCCGGTTTCCCCTACAGCTTTGTAAGGGACGCGGCAGCTGATGGCGCGCAGCACGTCAGAGGCGGGGGACATTCCAGATGCCTGAGGTGCCACCTGGGATTCTGTGACACCCTCCCCACCTGGCGGTCCCAGAGGATCACATCCCCGGTGACCCTACCGTCTTGGTCTGGAAGTACTTGCTGCAGTGCTACCGCACAGACAGAATCACCTAGCAGCGCGTTTTTTAGCACAAGGCCCTGTCCCTAAGTGACACGACTGTACCTTAAAGCACCCATCTCCGTCCCCATTGTTTACTGAGCTGCGGTCGCCTTCCTGAGGCACAGGAAGACCGAGTGTGTGCCCCTCTGCACTTCCCAAGGCGCCCCCCCCCAGCCTCTGCGGAGCTCGGGAAGAGCTGGGTACTCACTCGTAGGTCCAGCACAGATGCATCAGGTCGTACATCTCTCGCGGACAGCCGGCAGGGCAGCCCATCCGCTCTCCCTTCTCCAGCATGGCGGTGACTTCGCTTCCTTTCATCCCCTGAAACACGCCAATGCCCAGGGGCCTTTAGAGCGGCACACCAGCAAGCAGAGCACAGACGGGCCTTCCTCGGGACACAGGGCCAGGGGCTGCACAATGTCAGTTATGCAGATTCCCAAAACGGGAGCCTGCCGTGGGGTGCTGTGCTCGGGGGCTGGGGTGCCACCCAGCGGGAAGGGCCGGATGGGCAGCCCGAGGGGCTTCCGAGGTCCATTCCGTCTCCTCACCTGGGGCCAGCTTTGTGCTGTGCACACTCAGCAGCGCTCCTGATCTGTGCCGCTCTGAGATTATTTTTTAAATTAAAAATGAACCTTAAAAATGTAACTGGGCTGTAATTAGCATGCTGTCAATATTCATTTCAGTCTTAGTTTTAATGAAGGATGGTCTGTGTATACATTTTTTTTTTTTAATTTTTGAAACAAGGTCTCGCTTTGCAGTTCAGGCTGGCCCTGAGCTCACTATGTAGCCCAGGCAAGCCTCGAACTCAGCAATCCTCCTGTCTCTGCCTCCAGAGAGCTGGGATTACAGGCGTGAGCCACCACACCCGGCACTGGGGTATGTGGTATTGCTTGCTGCTGGGTGTGAGTCTCCACACCCAGCATTGTATGTGGTTACCCAGGATCGAACTCAGGACCTTGCGCTTGCAAGGCAGGCACTGGAACCACTGAGCTAAATCACCGGCCTGTCTGTGTATACATTTTGTGCACATCTGTATGTGTAATACACTATGAAAAAACACTGTCCAGTTAGTAAAAACACTTTCCAGTTAGTAAGTCTTTTTTTTTCAGTTCACTGTAAAACTGAGGTCAGACTAAATGCCCTGTGTCAAAAGACTCAGAGAAGATGCATGGATTTCATGATTTTCAGGTTCTTGTGAAGATGACCTGGTGATTGTTCTAAAGACCACAGAGTTAAGAAAGTAATCAGGTTGTTAAAATGGTTTACTCAGTTGGCATAGTGCCTCCTGCATCCAATCCCACCACTCTGGGAGGCTGAGGCAGGAGGATCACAAGTTGAATCCCTGCATGGGAAACTCAGTGATTCAATGAGGTCACTGAGGGCTATAAAGATAGCTCAGTGTGATGATCCTGTCTTCAATTTATAACACTGCAAAAAGAAAAACAGAAAAAGAAAAAAAGAAGAGGAAGAGAAGGAAGAAGAAGAGGAAGAGGAGGAAGAAGAGGAAGGGGAGGGCAAGAGAGTAGAGAGAGGGAGAGAAGAAAAAGAAGAGAAAGAAGAGGAGGAAGAGGAAGAAGAGGAAGAGGAGAAGGAAGAAGAAAGGCTCACCCGATAGGGCTTCTGGCCATAGGAGAAGGCCTCCCACATGAGCACCCCGAAGCTCCAGACGTCGCTCTTGCTGGAGAAGCGGTAGTAGTTGATGCACTCCGGAGCGTACCACTTCACTGGCCACTTCCCGTGGGTCTGGGCCTGAGTGCAAAGCAGATGTTGATCACGCCGGGTGAGCAGTGAGGTCTGTGTGCCCACTACTCAGCAGCAGCTTTACCCCCATGGCAGAAACAGGGGGACAACCCCAGTGGCCGCCATCTGATGAGTGGACCAGCAAAGCATAGTCTACATAGACAGTGGACAGGAAGGAGAGGCCAGTGGGTGCACACACCAACAGGGAGGAAACTTGTGGGTGTTACTCTCTGTGCAACAGCTAGTCACCAAGGGCCAGTGCGGAGCGATCTCACTCATGAGCTGCCTAGAGTAGCTGTGTCCCTGCGCAGAAAGTGAGCCGGGCTCTGCGCAGCAAGAGGGGAGAGGGGTGGGACAGATAGTGACTCTACACGGAGAATTTTGGCTTCCCACAATGCAAAGTGTTCTGCAGACAGTTTGAAAGACAACATGAGCACACTTAACACTACTAAACCACATTTAAAGATGGTGAATTTTATAAAGTCATGACTCAGAAAATGCTGTGTGGATGTGCATGCGTGTGTGTGTGTGTGTGTGTGTGTGTGTGTGTATGTGTTTGGAATGAATTCTTAAAGTACTAATTTTTAAGTCTTAGACATTCATTTTAGTGTTTAAAGATGCCCTTTCCAGATTCAAGACAAATTCCCCGCATTCTTTGATTGTTTGCTCTGCGCTGCTTGCAGCTTCATGGAGCAGAAGGTAGCATAGAAGAGTAGGGCCTGGCTGTTCTGTCCTGGTCATGTGCCAGGAAATCCCCAAGCTGTTCCTAAGCACGTCCAACTACCACTCAGTCTTTGTCAACAGTTTTGAGCCATTGCTAATTATTTTAGCAAAGACTATTTTCTTGTATCATTTAAAGATAATATTCAATCTCTTTACATTTTCTAAATTCCTAAATTAAGAAATCCAGAGATAATAAAAGGATCCAAAGTGCACACAGCAAAATCCCTTCCTTTGGAGTTTGAGATTCAGGGTGCTGCCCCGCTTGGCCTTGCTGGTTCTTGATGATGTCACCTTCAGCCTGGGTCCAACTACCACTCAGTCTTTGTCTACAGTTGATCACTGGGTCCAACTACCACTCAGTCTTTGTCTACAGTTCTCTAAGGCCCAATTTCACTGAACATGGATTTCAGTTCACTGCTGTGGGTCAGAAGCAGCAGCCCAGGGACATCACTCTGGAGATGGGACAGACCCTAGCTGACTGTTTCCGCCTTGGCCACGTGACACATTCTATTTTTATTTCAAACATTGGGAGCGATACAGTCATCTGTGCCAGTTCAAATTTATTTTGAAGTGTGAACTGTGAAGAAGGTAAACTCTCAAGGCTGAAAAGTTAGCCCCTCTCCATTGCCAACTCCCTTCTCCATAGAGACAAAGCATGATAGGGCTTTGTGTGTGTGCACACATGCATGTATATGTGTGTGTGTGCACGCACACGTGTGTGTGTTACTAGTAAAACTGCTTCATATCCTACCTTAATGAGATAAAGAGAATGCACATCTTTTTTTCAACTGTTTGTAACCTGGCTCTCTGAGCAGTGCCCGACTTGCTCCTACCTTGTAGTAGTTCTCATCGGCACCGAGAGCTTTGGAAAGCCCGAAGTCACTGATCTTGGCGTAATGTTGGGTGACCAGCAATACGTTTCTGGCAGCCAGATCTCTGTGCACGAAATTGCACTCCTCCAGATATTTCATTCCCATGGAAACCTGGTGAACCAGCTCTATGATGTTCTTGTCCTTGACATGCCTGAAAGCCACGAGGGTCTTATCAGTCACAGCAGACAGTGGTCCCTTTCAGAACAAACAGCCATGCGCTTCACACACCCGGATCCCTGTTCTTCTTAAACAACTAGAGTCATGACGGGTGACAACCTGTTAACCTACAGCTGGTCCCTCCTGGTGTTCAATAGGTTTTGTTTTCAATGAGTGCTTTGAATGGCATGGAAAATAGTATAAGGCCTCAATCTCTGATCCAGTATTGAAGTGGTGGTGTGGCCAGTGCTGCAGGTCAGTTTCTCAGTTATGAAGTAGGGGTAGCACTGCCTCCCTCCATGCAGACTGAAGCAACAATCTAAGTAATGAACAAACATAAGGTAGCTAATGTGGGAGTTGATTTTAAGTCAACTTTCTCCATCTTAACAATGTATGTTCTGTTTCTCTTTTCTAAGTCTTTTCAGTTTCTGTCTTATGCTCTGAGTAACTACTTTGCAGATACTGAAACAGAGCATTAAAAACTATTGCTACTGTCTTACTATTTATGAAGTTTGGTTTTATTTTTTCCATAAGATTAAATTAAAAAGGAAAAATAACAACAGCTTTAGAGTGCAACAGGATCCCTCAGCTCATAGATGTCATCAGTTATCAGCACCTGATATTTTCAGAAGTAATAGCTCATGGGAACTCAGAGGTGAACCAGATGACAGAATATGCAACCATGATCCCCCCAAAATGTTGACCTTAGATGTTTCTTCAAAGAGAGCCATGGCCGCCTAGTGCAAGCGGATGGCTTGTGCAGGTAGGCTGGGGCCAATGCCATCACAAGAGCAACAAAGTGACCCCAGGGGGAAAGTGAAGATAAAATTACTGGATTAGAGATTTTTTTTCTAAAAACAAGAGCTGCTCTGTTCCTTTCATTTCTTCCTCCTGATCCCTGAGTGTAGACTGAAGTGGTCGAGTATGAAAGGCTACAGGTTTCTCACAGAAATCAGGCTGCTGTGCGGTTGGAAGGTGGCCCTGCCCCTTACATCACAGCTCTGTGCAGTCCGGGCACTTGATGGTACCTGTTCTGCTGTAAATACTTGTTGAGTGAGCCAAGCTCAGCCATCTCCATAACCAGCATCCAGGACTCCGCTTCGCAAATGCCAATCATGCGCACAATGTAGGGGTTGTCTAGCTGTTGCATGACGTTCGCTTCTGCTAATAATTCCTCCTTTAGGGCTGGGTCATTAGCCTCATTTTTCAATATTTTTACAGCTACTGTTTTCAGACCTCTGCAAAAGAAAAAGGCCAATCCTTAGAAAAGTATTCGCTGTGAAATATAATTGTTGTATAGAATTGTTCTTATGGAAATATCTACCACACAATGGACATGGCAATGCATCTTAGGAAGTCATGGAATAAATGTCCGGTCTCCATCCATCCTTTCTTATGCTTAAAAATAATACTAGGACCAGTGCTCTGTCAAATGCCCCACACTATGTATACTAAACCCTTAAGATACACAGATTTCTGTGACATTTTGTGATTTACCATCTAAGTTATGTATAAGCTTAACAATAGAACATGCCTATGAATTAAAAGTGAATTTTTGGGTGTAAAATTAAAAGTACACATTGTTATAGCTCATAGTTTTATTTTAAAGAAATACCCCCCCCACGCACACTGAGTTTTGTTAACTTTAAGCAAGGCTCAGGAAGTTTGCAAAGTTAGATTTTTCATATAAATGTCACTTTGAATATATTCTGTTAAAGTGAAGCTCAGGCGAAAGAAAAGAACTTAACTCTGCATGATTTGAAAATCTGTGTCTCTCTATCACACAATTTCCACAAGCATGGACATTTGTTGAACAGCTAAACTGGAGAAAGAAAACAAGCCAAATCAAAGAATAAGAGAATAACGCTGGCACATATACAGAGAAATATGCACAACCTTAATGGATGTCTCTATCTGGTTGTAGCCTGTGGCTTTTATATGGACAGGCTCAGAACACTTCCAGCCTGGCACCGCCCCCAAGCACATGGCAGAACTCCTTCAATGCCACTGCTGGACAGCTAGTTCTTTGGCCCCTCACCTTTGGGTTGACTATCCATGTGAAATGGATTTTGTGCATTGTGTGAGGCAGTCATAAAAATTAAGGATCAAAATTCTTGATCTTTTTCCGAATATATTAGGAAGAAATAACACCATAAACTGTTCCAGAAAAACAGAAAGGGGGGGTAAATTTCCCAATTCATTTTATAAGGTCAGGATTACTCTAGATGCTATACCTAGATAAAGAAATTGCAAGAGAACAACTGATACTCTTCACAAACAATTTAAAGAGAAATAGTAAATTAAGATTAGTGATTTATGAAAAACGATAAGAAGAATAAAATGAATATGAGTGATGGACCAGGAGAGTTTAGTCCAGGAATGGCTGGTGTGTTAACATTTGAAAGCCAACTAAACACAACACAAGAGAAAAATTGTGATCTCGGCAGAATGTATGTTCAGTAAAATTTAGCATATGTTCATGACTTTAAAAATCACTCAGAAATGTAGGAGGAAAAGGACACTTCTTTAGTCTGGTAGAGGACACCTGCAGCCTACATCCTAGCCAAGGGTCAAACAGTGGAGGTCTCCTCTGCTATCAGGCGTAAGGCTACTGACACACACCAAAAATGGCTCTACAGTTCCCAGCCGTGCAGCAAGACAAGGAAAAGCACACTCAGTATAAGGACTGGACAAGACTAAATAAAACTGTCATCATGTACAAATGACCCCTTCTGAGGATACCCAAATCATAATAAAAACCAAATAAATTCAACACTGTTGCTGGTTATTAGACCCATGTGCAAAGTCAGTCCTAGTACCATATACATGTGACGTCAGAGGTTAAGAAATAAAAATTTTAAAATGACACTCTATATATTAACATCAAAAGTGCTAAATACCAAAGAAGGTATCTAGCAGGAAGTGGTTTAAGACCTCTACACAGAAAACTAAACAAGTCAGAAGAGAAACTAGGAAACAGTGAAGATTAAAGTATATGGAGGATGGGCCAAGTTTATAAACAGGAAGATCTACTATAATAAAAGACATTATCTTGTCCCAAACTGACTAGATAGCCCCTCCTCTTCCCAATCTCTGTAGCTAAAATTGTCTATCAATAATTATGTATATTTTCACTCATATATTTAAGTAAGGAATTTGAATATGATCAATGCATTACAAATAGGTTAAAAAATGAATGTTTTAAAAATGTGATATTCAGGGCCAAGAATTCAACTCAGTGGCACCACTGTCTGCCTTGCAAGCACATGGTTATGAGTTCAATTCCCAGTGCAGGAAAAACAAAAAGTGATATACATACATATATTAAAGATGAGCTTTATAGCCAGTGTAGTGTGTGTATACATGTGGGAGAGACAGCCTTTGAAGTAGGAGTTTTTGTGTATACTTTCGTGTATACTTTGTATATATTTGTTCTATACTTTTATCTATATATTGTTCTTTTTCTTTTTCTCTCTTGTAATGCTGGGGCTTGAACCCAGGGCCTTGTGTATACCAGACAAGCATTGAGCCACTAAGCTCCATGGTCCTCATCAAGACTTTTGACTTCTGAATCATATGAGTTACCTACTTAAGTAAAATATTTTTTAACAAAAATTATCTGAATTTCAATAGCATGAAACCATTAAACCAACCACATTTACATTAGTATAAGCCTATTCACTTCTTTTTTCTTTTTGATACAGTATCTCATGTGTAGTTCAGGATGGCCCTGAGCTCCCTATGTAGCCCAGGCAAGCCTCCAACTCACAGAAATCCACCTGCCTCTGCCTAGCAAGGGTTGAGATTACAGGCATGAGCCACCACACCCTGCACTGTAATGTGTGGTACTGCTTACTGGTGGATGTGATTCACCACGCCCAACTTTGTGGTACGTGGTTACTGGGAATCAAACTCGGAACCTTGTGCTTGTAAAGCAGATGCCACAACCACTGAGCTAAATCCCCAGCCCAGTATATGCCTATTTAAAGAGTGGGTAGCCTGAAGGAGTTTTAGAAGCCAGTCTTTTTACTGAACACTCTATGTGGACTCTTTTTAAAGACGAGCTGAAATAAGACATTTTGGTGATAGAGTAATTTTAACTAGTGTAATACACATTGCTATTTGAGATTATGTATAAAGCAAAAAAGTGATTTTAATGTTCAAAATCAAGAACTTTCTAGGTAAGAAAGATAAAACATAGTAATCAAAGAAAATAAGTAGGAATATCATCCTGCTACTGAATGATTTCGTCTCAGTGCACTAGTATACATGTGCATAGAAGCGCCTTACAAAGAAACAAAAAAATAGTTCTGGGTGAGGAAAGTATGATTATGCTGTTCTTACCAAGTATTTGTTTGTTTCTATTTCCTAATTTTCTATAAAACAGATGTAAGAGAACTAAAGTACTTATCTGTAGTTAGTATACATAGTAGATTTTTTTTCATTGCAAGTGTACTGGGAATGAACTAAAATTATGTTAACAAACTACAATTTAGTCATGGTGGGTTAAGTGTGTTTGGATTAAGTGAACATCCCAAATGCGCTTTTATTTCTAGAACATAACTAGAACCAACAGGAGACAGTGAGGCTAAAAGCAGCACAACAGAGCACCCGACTTACTTCTTCATTTGGTAATAGCCCTTCTTCACGGTCCCAAAGTTCCCGGAGCCCAGCTCATTTTCTTCCAGGGTCAGCAGGCTTCGGTCCAGGTAGACCTCCTTAGGCCTGATCTCCTCTGGGTCTGCGTAAGGGCTCTCGTACACTTCGGTGTCCATGGGCAGTGGTTCTCTCTGGGGGCCTGCAGCGAAACCAGGAAACACCACTCCAGGGCCGGGTTCTCTGCAGAGACTCTGCCATCTCCCACTCCAGCCCTCCTGTGGTCACATCAAGCAGTTAGGGTCCAGCTGGGGCCGGAGGCAGAGATGAGAGGTACCGGGAAGGGTCTCTAGAGGCCACAGTACACAGGGCTCTCCCATGAGACCAAGGTGGCTTCACCTGGGTCTGAAAACTCTCTGACACTCCTCCTACTGAAAGTGGGGTCTCTATCACCTTCCCCAGGTGGGTGTTAAAACTGTATCAATCGACAGCATAGATCAGAAACCACGCGTGTATGTAGCTTCCAGGGCAAAGCTACAGACACTACATAATGTCTGCCTCAGAAACTTTGTTCTTGGCATCTTGGGGAGCACTGGGTACTGTTCACTGCCCAGACGCTGCCATGTTGGGAGAATCCATTCAGAGAGACCAAACAGAGAGCCCTGGGACCAACTGGAGACAGACAGAGGCTCGCTGGCCTCACCACCACCTCGGCCCCATTGACTCCAGTTGTAATCTGACAACTGGCCCTGACCTGGGTCCAAATCCCTGACACACAGGAGTTAAATGAGAAAAACCACAACAGCTGTAAGCCACTATTTTGGGGGTGCTTTTTGGCAATAAAAAGATAAGAAGTTTGTAAACAAAAATCCACTTGGGGAGCCTTGAGAACCCAAGGCAGACCCCCAAGGCCCTGTTTCGGGGCTGAGTCATCATGGGTGCTCTTCAGAGAGTCAGTCCAGTGCCCTGAACACACAGAGAGCTCTAGCAGCTTGGCCAGCCCTTCAGCTGGCGGCTGTGCCCTCCAGTAGTGAACTGGCACCAACAGCTTTCCGAGAACATGAAGTCCACAGAAACTCAACAAGAGCAGAAGGGGACACTGTCAGAGGTACAAAATTCTGAAGAAGCAATGTGAATGTACCAACCTCACCAACTTGCTGGAAGAGCCCTTTACTGTAAAAGACCATCTTGTTCATCAGAACTGTCCCGTTCACAGGCCTGTAGAGTCCTCTGCCCGCCACTGGACAACAATGTCCACACTATGGTCCATTACAGACAGTAGGGCATATCCGTGTGCCTACCCGAGAGGCTGAACGGGTGACCGTAAGCTTTGCTCTGAGAAAGTGTCGTGAGTGAAAGAGTTCTCACCTCTTTCCGGGGCCCAGGACCCCCCTCCTTCTGGCTCATAAGGATTGAAAGACACCGTACTCTCTGGCCGGCTCCCTGGGGGCGGAGGAGTCTGAAGTACATGAATGACAGTGCGTTATTTTTTTCCAGTGATGCGGTGCCTAGTGCATCTGTGTAATTATAATGTATTTGCAAATATCACAGTTTAATTTAGGCAAGGAAGACAAAGAATTAGGAAGAGAAAAAAAAATGGGTTATCTCATTCTTGGAGCAGCTGCTTGGGTCCTGAGGGGGCCTCCAGGCCTCAGAGGGTGCTGTGACGAAACGGCTCTCCCTGTCCAAGCTGAGTTCCGGGCCCACTTAGCTGTGCTAGTTCGTGTCCTATCAGCCTGTCGCAGATGCTCAGGACTTCCATGTTCCTTTTGGACTCATCTCCCTCCCTTAATGCAATCTCTCTGATCTTACTTTATGTGGAAGTTACTTAAAAAGAGACATTAAATTTTCACCAGCTGCTCCTATCTCCTTCTGGCCCCTGAAGCACGTGTGAAAATCTCATACTAGGCCAGAGTTTCCACCTGTATCTTTATCTTCAGTGCAGATCCAACAACACGCAGGTCGATGCCAGAGGATGTTCTTGACATAGCCTGATGAAGCCCAGGAGCCTCTGGCCACAGCCGTGCTGCTGCCAATACTGCTAGTAGTGATAATGGTATTGAAGGACCCACATGATGGGAAATGCTTTGGGGACCTGGAAGGTAATCCTTCCGGCCACACCAGGTAAGAAAATCATTTAAAGCACAGCTATGCTGCCTGTTACTCTTTTATGCACTTAATTAACATAAATTTGCATCAAGAAATAACTGGGGAAATCTGCTTTCCTGATATTCCTCAGGACTTTCCCTTCTGAGCATCCTGCACTGAGTTTTCCTGATCTGCACTGAAGTAGGTGATTGCTACTTAGTTTACAGGAAAACCAAACTACAATTCAAGCTCTCTTTCTTTTGCTTTTGATGTGAGTCCTGTAGCACCTTACACATCCACTTATCTTGTCAGTGCCCAAACACTGGCTACAAAAATGAGATAACACCAGATTTTGAAGACACTGAAAGAAACACAGACAATAAGCCATACGTTATATTTACATAACAGAACACACTACAGTTCTCAGCTGTAGCTGCCTTATTGATACTCTGAGCTGACAAAACAAAGTACAACAATGGGACTCACAATGTGAAATTGCCACTTGGCCACAAGCGTGCAGACATCCTAATTTCTCTCTCTCACACAGAGGATGGCACTGCCTATGGGGATGAACGCTCTTTTGGTGAGGGTCAAGGGTACCTGATCTTACATGTCAAGGGGATGTTGTTAGATCCACTTTCTCATGGACGGTCTCAGCAATCTTATTGAACTGTTCAGTGGAAGTTATTATAATGTACATCAAGAATGACAACAGAAGCTCCAAAATACATAGACCTTAGTTCACTACATGCCATGCCCCTTATGAGTAACTAAAAAAATGTGGTGGAGGGCCGGAGATTTAACTCAGTGGTTCCTGCACCTGCCTCGCAAGCATAAGGTCCTGAGTTCGATCCCAGTAACCACAAACAACAATGCTGGGTGTGGTGATCACGCTCACCAGCAATCAATACCACATACCACATTGCCGGACGTGGTGGCTCACGCCTGTAATCCCAGCACTCGGGAGGCAGAGACAGGAGGACTGTTGAGTTCCAGGCTTGCCTGGGCTACATAGTGAGCTGAGGGCCAGCCTGAACTACAAAGTGAGACCCTGT
>PVIC010016238.1:0-34180 GCA_004025085.1 Thryonomys swinderianus | reverse complement strand
TTTTTTTTTTTTTTTTTTTTTTTTTTTTTTTTTTTTTTTTTTTTTTTTTTTTTTTTTTTTTTTTTTTTTTTTTTTGCTTTTTGAGACAGGGTCTCGCTTTGTAGTTCAGGCTGGCCCTGAGCTCACTATGTAGCCCAGGCAAGCCGCCGCGAACTCAGCAATCCTCCTGTCTCTGCCTCCCGAGTGCTGGGATGACAGGCGTGAGCCACCACATCAGGCATTGTGGTATGCGGCGTTGATTGTTGGTGGGCGTGTCTCCACGTCCAGCATTATATGTGGTTACCTGGATCAAACTCAGGATCTTGTGCTTGCGAGGCAGGCGCTGGAACCACTGAGCTAACCCTCCAGCCCAATAAGCACTTTTTTACCAAGTGGCAGTGAAGGCAAAGAAGGAAGCTTTGTCCATCATTGGGATACCACCTCTGATTATACTCAAAGCCCATGCGTCTGAGAACACTTAAGGACATGGCTCTCAGGGACATGTACAGAACATGCTATAGTTAAATAAGAGTGAACATAGTTAACCACACATGCTTGACATGTACAAGGTCATAAAACATGTTTTATCTCCCCATGTCCCAGTAAAATGATAAGGCACCATAACTGCTGTGAACTAAAGAACACTGTAGCTATTTTAGCTGCCTTTGCTGGTTTTGTTAAAGCAATCTGAAGCCACGGCTCCATCTCTCATGCTGCCATGATGTTGTTGATTATCTCTGCACCTTTCTTTATTGGAGAATTAATTAACTCATGAAGGACTAGATGGACTAAACAGGCCCTCTCCAGGTTTCCCTAGAGAAACTTAGCTTTCATAACCTTCCAAAGCTGAAGCCCAAGAAAAAGCTTTGAAGGGCAAGAAAGCAATGCTGCAAGACACCCATAGCCACAAAAAGAACATCTGTGCATCACCTACCTTCTGCTGTCTCAAGACACTACAGCTCCAGAGGCAGCCCAAATACTTTCAAAGGAGCATGTCCAGGAGAAACAAGCCTGACCACTATGTAATCATCATTATGCCTTAGAGTTCCCCCCTGACCACAGCCCAAATACTGTCAAAGGATTGTGGTCAGGAGAAACAAGTTTGATAACCATGCTATCATCAATATGCTATGTAGTTCCCCTTCGCCACAGAGTCAGCTATGAAGATAGAGGACAGCAACACATTTGTGTTCATTGTGGATGTCAAGGCTAACAAGCACCAGCTCCAGCAAGCTCTGAAGAAGCTCTATGACACTGAGGTGACTAAGGTCAATACCCTGATCAGGCCCAATATCAGGTAGACAGTACCACATCCAGTACTACAAAAATGAAAGAAATAGAAATAACTCTAAGCCCCATCATGCTTTTACGACTCCAGGTATACTCTTTTTTTTTTTTTTTTTTTTTTTTTTTTGAGACAGGGTCTCGCTTTGCAGTTCAAGCTGGCCCTGAGCTCACTATGTAGCCCAGGCAAGGCTCGAACTCAGCAATCCTCCTGTCTCTGCCTCCCGAGTGCTGGGATTACAAAGCGTGAGCCACCATGCCTGGCACTGTGGAATGTGGTGCTGATTGCTGGTTGATTGCTCATGGGCGTGACTCTCCACGCCCAGCATTGTATGTGGTTACCAGGAATCAAACTCAGGACCTTGTGCTTGCGAGGCAGGCACCGGAACCTCTGAGCTAAATCTCCTGCCCTCCAGGAAAACTCTTCTTCCTCTTGTCAGTGACCTCTCTGTGGCTCAGTCCAGTAGTAAATTCTGCACCTTTCTCCCTGTTGATATAGCATCAGCACATGATACAGGTGATTGTTTCTTCTGTATCCTTCATGTGACTTAGGTCAATAGAATCTCTTAGTGTTTGCTGCCTCAGAAGCTGCTTCTTCTCAGTTTTCTTTGCTTAACTTCATAGAAGGTTGGGGACCCCGGGGACCAGTTTTTGTTTTTCTTCTCTATACCACTCTCTTAGTGATAACCTTCCTGTCACAGTACCTCAAATTCCATCTACAGTCTGCTCTCAATATGTCAAAACCCATTTTTATTTTTATTTTGTTTTGTTTTGTTTGAGAGAGGGTCTCACTATGGAGTTCAGACTAAGCCTTGAACTCACTGTGTAGCCCAGGCTGCCCTGGAATTTAGGGTGATTCTCCTGCTATTCTTTTTTTTTTTTTTTTTTTTTTTTTTTTTTTTTTTTTTTGAGACAGGGTCTCACTTTGTAGTTCAGGCTGGCCCTGAGCTCACTATGTAGCCCAGGCAAGCCTTGAACTCAGCAATCCTCTTGCCTCTGCCTCCCGAGTGCTGGGATTACAGGCATGAGCTACCATGCCCGACACTGTGGTATGTGGTATTGATGGCTGGTGGGCATGAGTCTCCACGCCCAGCATTGTATGTAGTTACCGGGATGAAATTCAAGGCCTTGCGCTTGCAAGGCAAGCTCTGGAACCACTGAGCTAAATCTCCAGCCCTCTCCTACTATTCTTATCTGAATCCCTGCCTCTCTAGTGCTTGAACTACAGGTGTGTGCTACCACTCCCAGATTTGTAAATTTTTTTTTTTTTTTTTTGGAGACAGGGTCTCATTTTGTAGTTCAGGCTGGCCCTGAGCTCACCATGGAGCCCAGGAAAGTGTCGAACTCAGCAATCCTCCTGTCTCTGCCTCCCAAGTGCTGGGATGACAGGCGTGAGCCACCACGCCCAGCACTGTGGTATGTGGTATTGATTGCTGGTGGGCATGAGTTACCACGCTCAGCATTGTTATATGTGTTTACCAGGGATCAAACTCAGGACCTTGCACTTGTGAGGCAGGCACCAGAACCACTGAGCTAAATCTCTGGCCCCCAGATTTGTAAATTTTGCATTCACAGATCTGACCCAGTCAGCCACAGATTCAAAATATTAAAAAAAAAATCACAGTTTCAGGCCATGGTCAGCTGATTCTATTTCTCTAAAGCTTGTGGTGAAGCAGAAACATCATAGTAGAAGGACCTATTAAAGGAAAGCTGCCTACTTTGTGGCAACCAGAAATCAGAGTTTGAAATAGCCAGAGAAAAATGAAGAGGTCAGGGAGATACATCTATCAAAACATACCCCTAGTGACTTGCTCCCTCCAAGTGGCCCATTCAACTCTAACCTCAATGGATCAATCCATTGATTACATTAACACCTTCATGATCCTGTTGTCTCTCTAGGTTCTACCTCTGAACAGCGCCACATTGAACACTGCTCTCAGTAAGTGAGTCTTTGGGGAACATTTTATACTTAACAAATTGTATCTGTGTTGAACATGTATACACTTTTTATCATTATTCCCTGAACAGTATAGTATAACAACTATTTGCATAGCATTTACTTCTAAATTTGTCTTTTCAGCCCAATGGATTCCATTGGAATCTCCAGATTTATACATCCTGCTGACATCTCCACTGGATATTTAATAGGAATTTCAAGCTCAGCTTCCCCAATGCCCCAAACTAAACTTCTTCCTTTGTCCCACAAAAGCCCTACCATCCCACTTTCCCATTAAGTACCAACCTCTTGTTTCTCAGGCCAAAAACTTGAGTCACTCTAGAACTCACTGTTTTTCACACCAGACACTGAATCCATGAGGAATCTTGTCTCTGCCTTCAACATATACCTACACGCCAACCTCTTATCACTCACCCACTGATACCCTTTTGGTCTGAACTATCATTTTTCCTTTTTTTTTCTTTTTTTTTTTGAGACAGGGTCTTGCTTTTTAGTTCAGGCTGGCCCTGTGTTCACCATGTAGTCTAGGCTAGCTTCGAACTCATAGCAACCCTGTCTCTGCCAACCGACTGCTGAAATTACAGACGTGAGCCACCACACCTGGCATTGTGCCAGCAATCAACACATACCACAGTGCTGGGCGTGGTGGCTCATGCCTGTAATCCCAGCACTCGAGGCAGAGACAGGAGGATTGCTGAGTTTGAGGCTTGCCTGGGCTCCATAGTGAGCTGGAGGATTGCTGAGTTCGAGACTTGCCTGGGCTCCATAGTGATCTGAGGGCCAGCCTGAACTACAAAATGAGACCCTGTCTCAAAAAAAAAAAAGTCAGGGCC
This sequence comes from Thryonomys swinderianus, assembly GCA_004025085.1. Taxonomy (NCBI): domain Eukaryota; kingdom Metazoa; phylum Chordata; class Mammalia; order Rodentia; family Thryonomyidae; genus Thryonomys; species Thryonomys swinderianus. The sequence goes on along the minus strand of PVIC010016238.1, from coordinate 30,127 downwards.
AGAGCTTTAGCTTTGTGTTCCAGAGCCCACCTGGCAAGCACAAGGTCCTGAGTTCAATACTGGTAAACACATACCACAGTGCCAGGCGTGGTGACTCATGCCCATAATCCCAGCAATCAGTACCACACACCACAATGCTGGGCATGGTGGATCATGCCTGTAATCCCAGCGCTCAGGAGGCTGAAGCAGTTGGATTGCAGAGTTTAAGGCTTGCCTGGGCTGCATTGTGAGCTCAGGGCCAGTCTGAACTACAAAGTGAGACCCTGTCTCAAGAAGAAAAAAAAAAAAAAGCCAAACCATGTTACTTTTATGCTTAAAACTCTACAGTGTATCCTCATTCTAATCAGAATAAAATCTAGGGTCTTTACAATGACCCCTGAGGCCATAAACGGTCTGGTTCAGGTTGCTTCTCAGACTTCTGTTCCACTTTCTCCCCTTGATTCTGGTATCCAACCATGTCAATCCTATCCATTCTTTGAAGAAGCTGTGTATCCCTTTGCTTTGAGGCCTATGTTCTAATTGTTCTGCCTTATTGGAAATGAGGAGCTATACAAGCCGTATTTTACCCCAGATAGCCAATTGGCTCACACCCTCTCTTCCTGCAGTATTTGCCTCCTTTCTCAGTGAGTTCTACCCTGGCCACTCCACTCAATATGCAACCTTGCCCTTTACTCTTGGAGTTCCAGCTCCTCCTTACCTTATTTGCCTTATTATTATTTTTTTGTTTTGGTTTGGTTTGGTTTTTTTGAGACAGGGTCTCAGCAATCCTCCTGCCTCTGCCTCCCTAGTGCTGGGATTACAGGTGTGAGCCACTACACTCAGCATTGTGGTATGTGGTATTGATTGCTGGTGGGTGTGAGTCACCACGCCCAGCATTGTATGTGGTTACCAGGATTGAACTCAGGACCTGGAGCTTGTAAGGCAGGCACTGGAACCACTGAGCTAAATCTCCAGCCCCTTATTTGCCTTATTAATTTTTATACCACTCATTATCTTTTAATATTATATAGAATTTGCTTATTTATTGTAATTTAAATTCTGTGATTGCAAGAATCTCTGTGTTCTTTAATATTCTACCCAAGCAATTTAATGTCGAACACAGCAGGTATCCAGTAAAGATTGCTAGACGTATGAATAAAGAAATAAATATACTTCCTGTCACCAGTGTTATAAAGTTGAAGAATGATGGGTTCATATGGGTGTGTTTTAAGAAAACTGGTAGGGGGCCAGAGGGTTAGCTCAGTGGTTCCGGCGCCTGCCTCGCAAGCACAAGGTCCTCAGTTCAATCCCCGGTAACCACATACAATGCGGGGCGTGGTGACTCACGCCCACCAGCAATCAATACCACATACCACAATGCCGGGCGTGGTGGCTCACGCCTGTAATCTCAGCACTCGGGAGGCAAAGGCAGGAGGATTGCTGAGTTCGAGGCTTGCCTGGGCTACATAGTGAGCTCAGAGCCAGCCTGAACTACAAAGCGAGACCCTGTCTCAAAAGGAAAAAAAAGAAAGAAAACTGGTAGGGTTTTCTTCATTCTAACACCTAAAAGAAGTAGCTGCCATTTGTAGTATTTTAGCCATTTAAAACATACAAATTCTTTGAGAATGTATTACACATTCCAGTCCCTTTTTCTTTCAATTTGCATTAATACAGATTTACTTTTCCTTGAAGGCTGTGGGATTGTTTAGGCTGGTCATTAGTAGTACCCTGTTGTTATACTGGGGTGTGGTCAGGTCCTACTGGAATACTGTCTATATAGTCCAGATGGTTTTGGTTTTTTAGTTTGGCTTCTAATTCAGTTGAGCCTCAGGAGCTGGAAATAGGAAGTAGAACACCAGCTATAAGAGAGACAGTTCCTCCTCCCTCCAGCTTTGTGTCTCCTCAGAGAAAGGTGTCTCTCTTCTGCTTGTCTCTTTTCTCTTCTCTGTTGATCAGTTTCCTCTGTTCATTAGCTTCTTAGAAGCCAGAGTTAGATATTTTGCTATCTTAAGAAGAGCGATTGTTTGGCAGTTACAAGAGCTCTGCAGAAAATTAGTTCAACTGAGAAGAACCTTCTGTAGGTTTGGGATGGAGAATACAGAACTACTTCCTCTCTTTTGGGGGATACCCCCCTCTGTGTTTGGGAACTGGGACAAGGCAGCTACCACTTGAGCTGCTTCCTGTTGTACCAGCTCCCACAGGCTGCCACTGACAGGTTTTCAAATAAGGCTTGCTTCACACACTACGCCAAATGCTAGCAGCCGCAGCTGATATAAATGCCTACCAAAAAGCCAGAACCAAAAGAAAGAGGAAGTAAGCAACATGAGCAGACCTGGAAGCTTTAATTTTGTGAACAACTGGAATGGCAAAATAGGGTTGTGAAAAACCTCAGAATTTGAACAGTCCTGTGCTCTACACAATACCTGTCTTTCTTTTCTCCTCCCCACCACGGCCCTGACATTTGAGACAAAGTGGTAATGCTGGATTTGGCAGAGTCTTTGCTTGCATCCTCTCCCAGGAGACACAGCCAGAGAAAGCAGACATCCAAAGTGCTCATTTTTGTTTTCCTTTGAATCATGTTTATCTTATTCTGAGTATCTCCTTAGAATGAATGAAATGATGAATATCTAATTTATTTTTCTATCTTTTGCCCCTCTAATTACAAAACTAATACCTCTTCTGTTGCTCACCTTGGGATTTCTATCAGGTGAGCACACATAAACTTCAGATCGTAGCGCAAAGAAATAAGGAAATAACGAAAAAGAAAGAGTAGAAGTACACTTACTTTTGTTTTTTGCTTTTCTCTTGCTCTTTTATTTTATTTATTTTTTTTAAGACAGGGTGTCACTTCGTAATTCAGGCTGGCCTTGAGCTCACTGTGTAGCCCAGGTAAGACTTGAACTCAGCAGTCCTCCTGCCTCTGCCTTCTGAGTGCTGGGATGACAGGCGTGAGCCACCAAACCTGGCATTGTAGTGCATGGTACTGATTGCTGGTAGGCGTGAGTCACCATGCCCAGCATTGTTATATGTGGTTATAGGGATCAAACTCAGGACCTTGTTCCTGCTAGGCAGGTAACAGAACCACTGAGCTAAATCTCCTGCCTCTCTCTCTTATTTTTTTTATTAGTACATATTTGCCATACATAATGATCACAGCCATCATAAGGAATCTATACCTGCACATAATATATCTTAATTCTTTTTCTCCCCATTCCCTTCTGCTCTGATCAACCCTACTTCCCCATCCCATTTATAAGAGCTTTATTTCCTTTTTTTTTTTCATTCCCTTTTCTCCCCTTTCTCCTTCCTCTGCCTTTGTCCTCTTTCCTATTTAAACATGTTCTTCAGGCCAGGGATGTAGTTCAGTGGTTCTGTGCCTGCCTGGCAAGTGCAAGGTCCAGAGTTTGATCCTCAATTCCTAAAAAAAAAAAAGACAAAGATTAAATCCTTGTAGGCTTGCTACATGACTTGCTTTCCCATTGGATCCCCACTTAACCAATATTACCTAAGCAACTGTACTTGTAATCTTACTACTTGACTGTAGTTTTGTCCCACTTCGAACCCAGCTCACCACATGGCTTTGCTCAAGTAAAACACCTCTGAGAAGCAGTGTGGATGCGCAACCCATTTTCTGTTCTTCCCCACCCCCGTCTCCATTAGATAGAAGCTTTCAATCTATTTTTCCTACTCTGAAAAAATTTTTTTTAAAATAAAGATTTTTTTCCTATTTCCCAATACCTGTCCTTCATTTTGCTCCTTATTTACCCTTTGGATTTCTCACATAGGAGAAACAATGTAATATTTAAATGTGTGTATCTGATCTATTTCATTTAACAGTATATCTTACAGTACATTCATTTACCTAAAAAATGACTCAAAGTTATCATTCTGTATGGCAGAGTAGTACTCTACTGTGTACAAATACCACATTTTATTTATCCATTCATTTGTACATGGGTATATGGGCTGTTTCCAAGATTTGGCTATTATAATTTCTATTGTTATAAGCATGGATATGCATGTATCACCGTGATATGATGCCTTTTTTCTTTTCCAGACATACTAGAAGGTGAACGGCTAGGTCAAATGAGATCTCTAATTCAGTTTTTTGAGGACTTTCCATACTAATTTCCATATTGGTTACACTAATTTACAGTCCTACCAACAGTAGACAAGAGTTCCTTTTTCCCCACAGCCCTGCCAACATTTGTTATTGGTTGATTTCTTGATGATAGCCATTCTTTCTGGAATAAGATGGAATCTATGTTGTTTTAATTTGCATTTCTCAAATGCCCAGTGGTGTGGAGTATTTCTTCATATATTATTTTGCTGTTAGTGCTTCTTCATCTGAGAAGTTTCTGTTCATTTCAGGTACCCATTTTGTTTTGTTTTGTTTTGTTCTGTATTTTAAGACTGTCTTGCTTTATAGTTCAGGCTGGCCCCAAACTCACTCTGTAGCCCAAGCAAGCCTCAAACTCACAGCACTCCTCCGGCCTCTGCCTGTCAAATGCTGGGATTACAGGTGTGAGCCACCACACCCAGCATTGTGGTTTGTGGTATGTCGTACTGATTGCTGGTGGGAATGAGTCACCACACCCATTATGTTTTAGGTGGTTACCAGGGATCAAACCAGGGACCTTGAGTTTACTAGGCAAGTGCCAAAACCACTGAGCTCAATCTCCGGCCCTCAGGCATCCATTTTTTAAATCGAGTCTTTTAAATTTCAAGGGTCTGATTTTTTTTTGAGTTCTTTGTATATTCTAGATATTAGTTCTTTGAGGAATAGCTGGTAAATATTTTTCCCCATTCTGTGAGTTGTCTCTTCACCTTATTGGTGGTTTCTTCTGCTGTGCAAAAGCATTTTAATTTGATGTAATACCAGTTGTTGATTCTTTGTAATATTTCCTGTGTAATCAGAGTTTTGCTCATTGTCTGGCCACACCTGTTTTCCAGAGTTTACCTATTCTATTTTCTATGGATATGAGGGTGACCTGGCTGCTACATCTGTCACTCCACTCGTTGTGGTTGATTCAGTTGATTTGGCTGGGTAAGCAGGTGTCCCCTTCTTCCCTCACTGTCCTTCCCAAAGCTGCATGAAGAAGACGACCACTTCCAATACAAGAAGGACCATTTCCTTCATCAAGAGTGTACGGATAGGGCCGGAGATTTAGCTCAGTGGTTCCAGCGCCTGCCTTGCAAGCGCAAGGTCCTGAGTTCGGTCCCGGTAACCACATACAATGCTGGGCGTGGGGACTCACGCCTACCAGCAATCAATACCACATACCACAATGCCGGGCGTGGTGGCTCACACCTATAATCCCAGCACTCCGGAGGCAGAGAGTTTGTGGCAGTTTGCCTGGGCTCCATAGTGAGCTCAGGGCCAGCCCAAACTACAAAGTGAGACCCTGTCTCAAAAAAAAAAAAAAAAAAAAAGTGTACGAATAAATGCACTCCCCAACTAGAACCTTCAAACAGGCTGTCTAGGGTTGTTTTTGCTTTTAATCATGAATGGGTATTAACTTTGTCAAATGCCTTTTCTGTGTGTTTTGAGATGATCATATGGTTATTGTCCTTGGTTCTGTTAATGTGGTGTATTATATTTATCAATTCGCATATGTAGACCATCCCTGCATCCCTGGAGTGAATCCTACTTAGTCATGGTATATAATCCTTTTGATGATTTTGCTGCATTCTGTTTGCTAGTATCTTCTTGAGGATTTTTACATCTATGTTCATTAAGGAAATTGGCCTGTAGCTCTTTTTTTAGTTGGACCCTTCTCTGGTTTTGGTATCAGGGTGATGCTTGCTTCCAAACATGATTTTAGAAGTATTGCTTCCTTTTCAATTTCATTAAAGAGTTTAAGGGATAGTGGCATAAATCTCTAAATTCCTTATGGAGTTTAACAGGGAACCCATAAGACCTGGGCTTTTCCTTTTTGGTAGTTTTTTTTTTTTTCTGCGATTTTACTGACTGATACTGGGTTATTTCTAATTTTTGTATCTTCTTGGTTCCGTTTTGTAAATTCATGTGTATCTAAGAACCTGTCCATTTCTTCTACATTTTCTATTTTATTAGAGTACAGATTTTCAAAGTAGGTGTTGATGATCTGAATCTCTGCAGGATCCATTATGATTTCACCATTTTCAATCCTAATTGCATAGATTTATGTCTTTACTTTCCTTGTTTTGATAAAGTTGGCCAAGTGTTTTTCTTTTTTATTTAATCTTTGAAAGTACCAACTCTTTTGACTCTTCCGTTGTGTTGTTTTCTTAGTTTCAATTGCATCACTTTCTGCTCTGATCTTTGTAATTTTCTCCCTCTTATGACTTTGGATTTAAATTGTTCTTTTTCTAGAAGCTGGTTAAATATTAGGTTATTTACTTGAGCTTGTATTATATCTATGCTCATTAAGGAAATTGGCTTGTAGCTCTTTTTTCGTTGAATCCTTTTCTGGTTTTGTTTAATGTTTTTCTGATTTGGGAAATCTATTTTTCTTATGTGGGAAATCACCACTACAAATTTTCTTCATAGGAATGCTTTCATTGTGGTCTATAAATGCTGATTCGGTGCATCAGTATTATCATTTAATTGTAAAAACAATCCAGTTTCTTCTTTAATTTCATTTGTAACCTATTAGTTGTTCAGGAGGGTGTTACCTAATTTCCATGTGTTTATGAAGTTTTCACGGTTTCTTTTGCCAGTGATTTCCAATTTCATTGTAGTATGATCTGGTAATGTGCCTAGGATAATTTCAAATCCTTTGTATTTACTTAAACATGTTCTATAAGTTAATATGTGGCCTGTTTTAGAGAAAGTCCCATGTGTTGCTGAGAAAAATGTATTGTGGAGTGGAACACTGCAGATATCCATTAAGTCCATTTGTTGAAAGGTTTGGTTCAGCTCTAATATTTCTTTTTTTAAACTGATTTTATTGGTACATTTTACATATACATTATGATCACACTCAATACCAGGAATCTGTACCAGTACATGACACATCTTGATTCTCATATTTTTAATATTTCTTTGTTGATGTTTTGGTCAAGTTGATCTATGTGTCACAGTGCAGTATTGAGGTCCCCCATTACAATTGTATTAGTGCTTATCTGATTTTCCATATTCATTAGTGTTTGTTTTATATAATTAGGTAGCTAGTATTTAGTGGATATATGTTTATGATTGTTATCTCTTCCTCTCAGATTGTTCCCTTTACAAGGATATAATGACCTTCTTTGTCTCTTTTGATCGGTCTTGGCTTGAAATCCACTTTGTCTGCATGAAGAATATGCTGAAAGAAGATGCTGGAACCACAAAGCTAAATTCCCGGCCCTTAAATGTGTTTCTTACATACATCATATTGTTAAATCTACTTTTTTGATCTATTTTTCTAATCTGTTTCATTTGATTGGTGAATTAACACCATTTACATTGAGTTATCTCTGTCATTATATTATTTTTCTATTATTGATTCCCTTTCTTTTCCTTCTGTTTAATTACTCACCTTACCTTGAAGGTTCATTCTAGTGGGATTCCTGGAGTTGTCTTCATTTTCTTTTCTAGAATACCCTGCAGAAGTTTTTAGAGTGCTGGTTTGGTGGTCATGAATTCCTTTAGGAGTTCTTTATCATGGAAGCATCTCATTTCTCCATCAATTTTTTTTTTTTTGAGATAGGGTCTCACTTTGTAGTTCAGGCTGGCTCTGAGCTCACTATGTAGCCCAGGCAAGCCTCGAACTCAGCAATCCTCCTGTCTCTGCCTCCCGAGTGCTGGGATGACAGGCGTGAGCCACCACGCCCAGCACTGTGGTATGTGGTATTGATTGCTGGTGGGCATGAGTCTCCACGCCCAGCATTGTATGTGGTTACCGGGGATCGAACTCAGGACCTTGCGCTTGCGAGGCAGGCACCAGAACCACTGAGCTAACCTTCTGGCCCTGTTATTTTTCTTTTTAAAAATTTAGCCATATAGCTGGGAGTGATGGCTCATGCCTGTAATCCCAGCACTTGGGAGGCAGAGACAGGAGGATTGCTGAGTGCAAAGTTTGCCTAGGCTACATAGTGAGCTCAGAGCCAGCCTGAACTACAAAGCGAGACCCTATCTCAAAAAAAAAAAAATTAGCCATATAGTGGATATAAAGTGGATCTCACTATGTTTTTAATTTGCCTTTCCCTAATGACCAGTTGGGTTGAACATCTTTTCATGTGCTTCTGAATGGCCATCTGTGTATCTTCTTTGGGGAAATATCTATCCAAGTCAAGTGCCAAGTTTTAGCTGAGTCCTTTGTTGTTCCTTTGTGAGAATTCTTTATGTACTGTGGATATACAATCCTTATAACATATATAATTCACATTTTCTCCCATTCTGACTTTTTATGTTACTGTTAGCATTCTTTGCTACACCAAAGTTCTTAATTTTTATGATGTCTGACTTATCTACTCTTCCTCTTGTTCCTTGCTATTGGTGTCCTAAGAATCTAGCACCAAATCCGAGATCATGAAGATTTTTTCCTATGTTTTACTCTAACAGTTTTGTAGTTTTAGCTCTTATATTTCAGTCTTCATTCATTTGGGGTTCAGTTATGTACATAGCGTGAGATAGGAATTCATCTTCATTCTTCCCCGTGTGGATATTCAGTTGTCCCAATGCTACGAAAAGACTATTCTTTCCCCACTCAATGGTCTCGGGACCCTTGTAAAAAAGATCAATTGACAATAGATTGGTGGGTTTATTTCTAGGCTCCTGATTCTGTTCTGTTGATCCATATGTCTATCTTTATGTGAATAGCAGTTTTATTTACTGAATCATGGTAGTAAATTTTGGAATTAGAACATATGAATTCTCTAACTTCTCTTTCTTTCCAAGATTATTTCAGGCTATTCATTGTCCCTTTCAATTCCATATGAATTTTAGGGACAGACTTTCCATTTAGGGAAAAAAAAGCCAGTGGGATCTTGGGAAAGATTGTATTGAATACATAGCCTTCTTTGAGGGCTATTGCATTTTAACAGTAGTAAGTATTTCAGCCTATGGATATATGATATTGTGGTTTGAACGTGGTGTGCTGTCCAAAGTTCTTGTTGAAGCCTAATTTCTATGATGATGGTATTAGACAGTGGGATATCTGAGAGGTGATTAGATCATGAGGGCTCCTCCTTCATAAATCCATAAGGGTCCTTCTGCAAGGGCTTGCTGTCTTCAACTCTTCTTCCATTTGAGGACATAGTGCTGCACTCCTCTCGAGGACCCAGCTTTCATTAAACAAATGAACCTGTGGGCACCTTGACCTTGAACTTCTTACCCTCCAGAATTATGAGAACATAAATTTTTGTCCTTTATAATTTACCCATCGATGGTATTTTGTTATGGCAGCATAAAGAAACTAAGAAGACATCTTTCCATTTATTTAGATCATCTTTAATTTCTTTCAGCAATATTTTATATAGTTATTGTTGTCCAAGTCTTGCACCTCCTTGGTTAAATCCAAATGTTTTGTTTCGATGCCATTATAAATGGAAGTGTTTTAAAATGTCATTTTAAAAAATAGACTGACTTTCATTTTTGGAGCAGCTTTGAAGCTCACAGCAAAACTGAGAAGAAAGTTTTTCTTCTTACAGAGATTTTCCACAGACTCACTGTGCCCACACATGCACAGCCTCCAACGTCAGGCAACAGAGGATACATTTGTCACAACTGATGTACCCACACTGACACATTAGCACTCAGAGTCGATAGTTTGGATTAGGGTTCACACCTAGTGCTGTGTATTTTATGGGTTTTAACAAATGTATAAGGACACATATCCACCACGAAAGTATCATACAGAATAGATTTACTGCCCTAAAACATCATCTGTTTGGCCAGAGATTTAGCTCAGTGGTTCCAGTACCTGCCTTGCAAGTGCAAGGAACAGAGTTCAATCCCTGGTAACCACATACCACAATAGCAAGTGTAGTGGTTCATGCCCACCAGCAATCAGTACCATACACCACCATGCCAGGCGTGGTGGCTCGCGCCTGTAATCCCAGCACTCGGGAGGCAGAGGCAGGAGGATTTCTGAGTTTGAGGCTTGTCAGGGCTACACAGTGAGCTCAGGGCCAGCCTGAACTACAAAGCGAGACCCTGTCTCAAAAAAAAAAAAAAGATACACAAGACTGGCTAATTCATAAAGAATATAAAGACCTTGTCTCAAAAAAAAAAAAATCCTCTGTCTTCTGCCAACTCACCTCTCCCTCCCCCTCCTCCTGGCAACTGCTGGTGTTTTACTTTCTCTCTAGTTTTGCCTTTTCCAGAGTGCCATTTAGTTGGACTCATACAATATGTAGCCTTTTCCAATTGCTTTCTTTCACTTAGTAATATGCATTTAAGGCTTCTCCATGCGGTTTAAAAGAATAGCATGTTAGCACATTTCTTTTTTTTTTTTTTTTTTTTTTGAGACAGTGTCTCACTTTGTAGTTCAGTTCAGGCTGGCCCTGAGCTCACTATGTAGCCAGACAAACCTCGAATTCAGCAATCCTCCTGTGTCTGCCTCCCGAGTGCTGGGATGACAGGCGTGAGCCACCACGCCCGGCACTGTGGTAGGTGGTACTGATTGCTGATGGGCATGAGTCACCACACCTGGTATTGTAGTATGTGGTTACCAGGGATTGAAGCAGGGACCTTGCGCTTGCTAGGCAGGCACCAGAACCACTGAGTTAAATCTCCAGCCCCTAGCTCATTTCTTCTGAGTGCTGAACAATACTGCATCACCTAAACGTACCACAGTGTTTCCATTCATCTTCTAAAGTATGTCTTGGTTCCTTCCAGGTCTGGAAAATTGTGAATAATGGATATGTAAATATCCATGTGCAGGTTTTGGGTGGACATAAGTTTTCAACTAATTCAGATAAAGTCCAAGGAGTGTGATTGCTGGGTCATGTGGTAAGATATGTTTAATTTTATAAGGAATCATAAAACCGTCTTCCAAAGCCGTTGTCCCATTTTGCAGATTCTCACCAGTGATCACTCCATATCCTCACCAGCAGGGTTGTCAGTATTTTGAATTTGGACTGTTCTAGCATACATATAGTGTTAGCTTCTTATTGTTTGAATTTTCAGTTCTGTAATGACATATGGTGTGGTTCTGAAATGACATATCTTTTCACTTGTTATTTTCTTTACACATGTCTTTTTTGCAGATGTCTATTCAGATCTTTTGCCCATTTTTAAATCAGTGTTTTTTTTTAATTGCTGAGCTTTAGGGTTTTTTGTACTGGGGTTATAGATCACTGGTAAAGTCCTTATATGGCACTTGCAAGGCCATGGGTTCAATCTCTGGTACCACCCCCCCCACACACACACATATTTTGGATAACAGTCCTTTATCAGGTATGTTTTTGAGAAATTTCTCTCTTTTCACCTGTGACTTGTTTTCTAATTCTCTTAATTTCATTTTCAGACTGTTCATTACTTTTTAAAATACTTATTGATTTCTGTGTGTTGATCTTACATCCTGCAACTTTGCTGAATTCCCATCACTTAAAAAATATGAAAGCTGGGCCAGAGATTTAGCTCAGTGGTTCCAACGCCTGCCTAGCAAGCACAAGGTCCCTAGTTCAATCCCCAGTAACCACATACAACAACACCGGGTGTGGTGACTCACGCCCACCAGCAATCAGTACCACATACCACAGTGCCGGGTGTGGTAGTTCACACCTGTAATCCCAGCACTCGGGAGGCAGAGGCAGGAGGATTGCTGAGTTCGAGGCTTCCCTTGGCTACATAGTGAGCTCAGGGCCAGCCTGAACTACAAAGCGAGACCCTGTCTCAAAAAAGAATTTACTCCTTTAGTTTAAATTTAAAATGATTTCGTACCTTCAAGATCTGGCCCCTACAACCACTGGATCTTTGATTTGCAACCAGACATCCCAGCTGTGTGTGTGTGTTCTGGGCAAGGGTGCTTTGCTAGACTCCAAACCAGAACATTAACATGATCTGAACAGAATGTCCAATGGTAAAGAACAACTTACACCAGAGAAGCATAGACAGCGGTAGGAATCTCAAGAGCCTCATGTCTAAATTATGAGAACCAATTTCTCTTCCTAGATATCCAGTTTGTGTCTAGTTTTGTCCAGTCTAGACTCTGATTAACACCAACCTTCATTATGACAGAAGGTATTTCCCAAAGACAGCCACATAATGTCTCCTGTGCCATGTGTTCTTTCAGAACCTGGCCACTCTTTCATCAGTTAGTGGAGTCTATAGCCCTTATCTTTGATGCTGGGTAGCCTTTGTTTCTATCTTGACCAATAGATCATGGCAAAAGTGATGCTATGTAATTTCTGAAGCTAAGTCATAAAATATATAATATATACTCACCCTACTCTCTTGGGTCATTTGTTCTTAGAATCCAGCTACCATAGTGTGAAGAAGCAACTCATGGAGAGGAATCAAGGTTCCCACCCCACAGCCTAGCTGATCTTCTAGCTATCAACTTTTGCTAGTCCTGTGACAGAGTCATCTTGAGGGTCGATCATTATAGTATGCAGCATCTAACATGGGCCCCAATTTTGGCATTCATGTCAATATAGAATCATCTTCTCCAGAATGGAGACTAGACTGAGCACCTAGTTTCTCACAAGAGTACAGCAGAAGTGATAGGATGATACTTCCAAAGGTTAAGTCATAAAAAAGCTGTGGCATCAATTATATCCCAGCAGGGAAAGGGAGATAATGGCTTCCATTTTGGTCACTCTCACATTCTCTCTCTCTCTTGGATTGGTTGGCTGGGCCTAGAGTCTTGGCAAACATCAACTCAAAGGGCAAAACACGAGGACCACCTTTCTAGTCACGTGGCGGGTTTAGATCAGAGGAGTAGATTCCTGGTCCCCACTTAAGCTCTTTGGGAGGATTAACAACAGTGAAAGAGCTGGTGGCCTGAGGCAAAGCAGAAAGCTGTCCCCCTCTACTCAGTTGAGTTCCATGACTATCAGGCCAGATACTTCTCCTGGATTATTTTCAGTTTTGGAGAAGAGGGGCCAGTTTTTGCTCCATGAGGTATTATTATTTTCTAGCAGAGCTCCTGCTGGGGTGGGGGACATAGGACAAGCAAAATCTGAGGCTGCTATCAACACAGGTTCTTCCTGAGCCTGGCAGCGAGGCTTCTCAGATGTTCTCTCGTGTGTGGGAGCTCTGGCTCCCTCTGGCCTCCTCCGGCCCTGCCTTCCAGCCACTGTACAGGCACTTCATTTTCTGCATGGAAACTCTACCAAGACTTTCCTCTCCACCCTTGCATCACAGCCCTATCCATGGATGACTTCAAGACGCCCTCACCCCACAGGTAATGGGCTCTCCTGAAGGTTGTCACAGAAGGTGGAATAAAGAGAGGTAGGAGGATTCAGTTTGCCAGTACTGCGATAAAATGTCCAAGAGAATCAACTTAAAAGGAGAAAACACCCTTTGGCTCAGAATTTCAGAAGTTTCAGTCCATAGTCACTGAGCTCCTTGCTTTTGGTCCTGCAGTGAGGTAGCCTCACATGGCAAGGAGTATGTGCCTGTGAAAGCTGTTACTTCAAGCTGGCCAGGAAGCAAAGAGAGATAGGAATCCCAAAATCCGCTTCCAGGGCAGTCCCCAGTGACTAAGTTCCTCCCACCAGATTCTACCTCTAAAGGTTCTGCCACCTCCTACTAGTGCCACAGGCTGGGAATAAGCCTTCAACACATATCCTTTGAGGGCCTTTGAGAGCCACACAGTAACAGAGGGTCTTGCTTCCTTCTGGTCATGTTGCCCCTATTAGGGGGCTGAGGGGTGAGTGTGGGGCACTGAGAGGCAGTCTTTCTCCAAGGCTTCATGACCAGCATTCCTGCCAATTCCTGGGGAACAGAGCACACCTTGCCAATGAACACAAACACATGACCCAGGGCCCAGGAGAAAGGCCACTGAGTCCAGAGCACGAGCCACCAAGTGGTTCTTCAGCTCCAGTCTAAACTTCAGAAATGGACTTCTGGGTAGGAGAGAGTGCTGTGGAGCAAAAGTGGGACAAACAGATAACAACATGGGCATTCTGTAATTCCACTCAGTGGCGGGTTTATAAGGAAAGCGGCCTTCATCGGAGGTCTCAGTGGGCCCTGTCCAAGCAAGGTCTCATTTTTATGCGAAAGTCCACAAGTCACTGTCTCACAGGGCCCAGGGTCAAGTAGCAAGAGGGCCCCGTGCATGGGGCCTGAGGCCCTCTCTCACCACCAGGATTGAGACTGGCCTCCAGGCCTCAGCCCGCCCTTGGCGGAGGCTTCAAGAACCAATTCACAGGAAAACAGAAGCCGGGTCCGGCTCTTTGGCAGTTGACATCTGCGTTTGCGGCATCTGAGGGGGAGGCAGTCGCTCTGCTTCATCCCCATCTTTCCTGGCCAATTGGATGAGTCAGCGTATTCCCAGACCCTGCTGGGCGCCAAGGTGATTTATAGTGAGCTCTGCAGCCTGAGGAGGGCGAGTGATGGGTAGCAGGGCCCATCCTCCCTGTGCTGGGTGTGTGTGCGATGTGCGCGCACTTCCCACGGCACACTCCAGATGGGGGCTGTGTTGGAGAGAGATGAAAACATTTGCAGGGCCTCTCACAGCCGCTGCCTTTGCTGACGGCTTCTATTGGAGAAATTTCCCTCAGAGTGGAAAATATTTCCTTTCGGTGTCCTTCCGGAATTTTTTTTTTTTTTTAGCTGGAGAGTGGAGAGGGAGGAATGAAAAGAAGGGCAGGAATTTAGGGCCTTCACGCAGAGCTACACCCCCAGGCCTTTTTAAATTTTTTGAGAGAAGGTCTCACTAAGTCATAAGGTACCCAGGATGGGCTTGAACTTGTGATCCTCTTGCCTCAGTTTCCCAGAGTGCTGGGATTAGCCTTACCGAGCAGTTCCGAGTTAAGTACTTCTGGGGAAATAAAAAATGCTTGCCTGGGAGCTGGCAAGAGGGACTGGGTTGCTTGGCTTTCTCCTGAGCCTGCTTTTGTGATGGCTGCGGTGGGCGCAAACGGGCCTGGTACTGCAGGGGAAACCTGAGCGCGCATCTGGGACACGCGTGGGGCTCCGCGTGGGCGCTCGAGCGTTGCCCGTCGTTACTCCGACAGGCTGCTCCGTGGAACGCTGCATGTGCAGGTCAGCAAACCCTGGAGCTGGGTTGCATCTTACGTCTCCTGGGCCGGGCTGGCGAGGAACGCTCTGGCGCTTCTTTAGGGGTCGGAAGCCCCAGCCAGTCTTCCAGAAGGAGTCGAAGATGGACCGTGATGGGGGAGGGGGGACTGAATTGCTTCATGCACCTCTCTTCCCCACGAAGCTGGCCCCCCGCTGTTGCGCACTGAGCCCCTTCCGGGGCTGCCCCTTGGCAGCTTGAGGGTCCTGACCTGACACCTGTCCCGCTCTCATCTCACCACCAGTGTCAGCACCACCAGTGTCATCTTCTCCCATGTTTATTAAGTGCCAGTGTACGGTGTATGCCAGCCATAATCCCCAGAGCTTTGTATACCTCATTTCCCCCCCAAGACCATCCTCTTGGTAATAGTATTACTATCCTGTGATAGGTAGTCTGGGGTCGACTTGCCTGGCCCACGGGGTGGGGGTGGGGGTGGGGGTTGCAGACATTTGTTCAAACATTATTCTAGCTGCGCCTGTGAGATGAGCACTCGAATCGGTGGACAACGCAGAGCAGACTGCTGTCTTGACTATAGAGAGGGCTCATCCCGTCTGCTGAAAGCAGAATAGAAGAAAGAGGCTGAGGAAGAGGGAATTTTGCCTGTCTTTTCAGCCTCTGAAACTGTGTGAGTCAATTTCTAATCTACCATCTATCTATCTATTTATCTAATCTTTGGTTGGTTCTTTTTCTCCAGAGAACCCTGAATAATACACTCTTGGTACCAAGAGTGATTCTAGAGGAACAGAATTGTAAGGAGCGGTTTCTGAACTGGTACTGGAATTGGTCTCTAACCAGACCAGACTTAAGGATGGTAATCAGCCTATTTCTAGCAGTAGAAAGAGCACTGGTAATCCATGATATGACCTGGCAGTAGAAATAAGCAAAATACCACCATTTGTTACTTTTAAGCAACCAGTTATAGGAAGCAAGGAGCTGGGCTGCTGTGTATTTAAGACTTTCAAACAATTTTTTCCAAACTCATGCATATAATGAAATTGGCCAGCTACTCCTAATGCCACTGGACCAAAGGACAGGCTAGAGTTTCAGAAACCCAGCTCAAGCACCACAGAAATGCACCGGAAGCACCTATGTGTGCCCTGTAGGAGACCTTGCTCTCCTGTGGCTACGGCGCCGAGACTCTGAAAATGAAATTCAGAATCTCGTTTTATAATGGTTGAATTACAGTGCAGGGTGAAATCTCAGTCTTGTAAGGCGTCTACTGTGAAAATGAGGACCTATAACTACACTCAAGGCCCAGAAAGCCCCTAAGAATGATGTGTAAAGGATGACCCATGGGGGGGGCACCGCACTACAAAAGAACTTGCATTTCTAATTCCTGCAGTTGGAAGTCCAAGAGGCGCTCCTGGCAGGGATATGAAGGGTGGGAGATAATGGGGGAAGGAACACAAGGCTGGGTTCGGATGAATTTACTTTCATACACTCACTAAGCAGAGATTCTGCATTTAATGTTGCAGCTTGAAGAGCTGGAAAAGTCTCCTACAGTATGGATGGCTGAGCCATGGGCCAGAGGGTGACCTAGTGAGTCAATCTCCTGGTTCGTGTAGAGAAAGGGACTCAGGCTTAGGGAGCATGGGAGACTGACATGCTATTCAACAATACTATAAGAAATAAATGCACAAAGGGAGCCAGCTCATCTTCGGAGAGCTCGCTGTTGGCCTCCTCTACAGGCTGCACCTCACAGCTGAAACCACAGGCACTGAACTGGGAGACCTAGGTGCATTGGAGTTTCTGATCCCAGAAAGGCAGAGACCCAGTGTCTAGCACTTAGCTGCTAAAGGTGAGATGGGCCTGACTACCATAATGGGCCACGGATTACCTTAGCAATCAGAGTGGTTATACAGACCCACAGCATTAGCTAGATGGTTGTGGTCTTCCTAGCGTGAAGAGATGGAAAACCTACCTTCTTGTGAATCATAAATTTAGAGCCCCTCAATCAATTCCCACACTTAAGCCAGTTTATTGACCAAGGATCCCTCAAATGAAGGGCAGCTGTGTCCCTTGAGGAAAGACCTGGGTACACTGCCAAAATTTTATACTATGTTATTGCTTATTTCTCTAGAGAACTTTCACCACTACATATTCCCATTTAACAGGCAGGGAAACTGAAGCACAAGGTTTTCCCAAGAAAATTAGGACTTGTCACTTGGCAGTGGGTCTGCATATTCAAATAATTCCCCCAGAAAATTTAGCAGGGGAGAAGGAGCTAAGAAGCTTGGGCCCAGGCTGGGCCCCTAACTTCCCTGTCCATATTACCTAGGCCTTGTGGTGGGAGGAGTAGCCACACTTCCGGAGAGTTTGCTTTCTGCATAGTGGGGTTAGAAATCTCCTCACCATCACCAAGAAAACAGGTGATGAAGGAGAAGCAGAAGGTGGAAGAACCAGTTTGTATTTCTACCTGGCTCTCTGCACTTCAGTTTTGTTGACTAAGAAAGGGAAAGTGAAGGCTCCGGTGTCTGTGTTGCTCCTAAGTCCCTGATTCCGAAGGCTGTGTTGTGTCAGAGCCGGCACCGAGCAGCCCTGAGTAACTATGTCTGCCACTGAGCAGAGTGCTCATGGGAAATGAGCCAAGCTGCCAAGGAGGGAGCTGGGGAGGTGACAGTTCAAAGGCTTAATGCAGACTCTGCCCTCGACTGACTTTGGCCTGGTTCCTCAAGTCCTCCTGGCCTAGTGGTGGTGAACCTATGGCACCTGTGTGGGCTATTTGTTATTAAAAAGGTTTGCTACCACTGTTGTAGCCTGTTTCTGCAGAACAGGATATGACATCAGCTCCTGGGACTTCCAGGGTGCTGGAAGGTACTGCTTGTACTGTGCTAATAATACAGGTGGCCGTAGCCTGAGGTTTTACTTCCTCTCCTACCTCAGGCCACGGCTACAAGGCTCATCTCCCCAGCTGGAGGAGGAAAAGTGCTTCTGGCTTCTTTCCCCTTTCTTTTTCCAGAGCCTGAGAAAGCCTCGGAATGCTGTGAGGCCCAGCTACTCCCCTGAAGGCTCTGGCTTGGGTTCTCTCTCACTTCTCCCCTCTCCCTTGATACTTCGCTCCTGTGTACATTTGTGCTGATTACGTGATGGTCCACCAGCTTTCTGCATGTGAACCCTTGCCTTAGCCGGACATCACATGGCTTCCTAAAACAGGGGGGATGACAAAGACTGCCGTGCAGAGCCACATGTGCACGTACATAGCCTGGAATTTATGCTATCCTCCTGCCTCGGGCTCCCAAGTGCTGGAAACACCACGCCTGGCTGGGAAGAAGGTTTTCTGATTCATTTGTGCATGTGCTAGAGAATCATTCTTTGGTATGAGTGCATACATGGCTGTCAGCTTGGACACACATGACATGCATACATGTGGGTGTCCATGTGCTTACACAAATATGGGTTTCCTCTTGCACACAGTGCACACACATGCATATGGGTTCCTGCACAGGCATGTGTGGATGTGCATACATGCACATACATCTGGCCCTGCCTCAAAAAATAGATAAATAAATTTTTAAAAATAACAAAATCCTCCTCCCACTCTACTCTAAGTGTAATGTTGCCAGTGAAAAGCCAATCATTTCTCATGGGCTTGAAAGAAATAAGACACAGCTGCGTAAAAGGAATGCCTCCATTCTGGACTGGCCTCTCCTCATTTTGAAGCCAGTCATCCTGAGATGTGCCTCCTCCTAGAGGGGGAACATTTTTAAATTGATTTTATTGGTACCTTTTATATATACATTATGATCACATTCAACACTGAGGGTTTGTACATAACACACCTTGACTCTCATTTTTTTTCCCATTCCCCTGTCCTCTCCACAGCTCCCCACCTAGAGGGGGAACATTTAAAAAAATAAAACAAACAGAACAAGGTTCATGGATTGTAAGGCTTAACACAGCAAGGATGCTAATTCTCTTTCAAATCTATATACTTAACACAATTTCCAATCAAATCCCAGCAGGATTTCTTATAAGTATAGGCAAGCTGATTTTAACACGTATATAGAAAGAATAGCCAAAACAATTTTGAAAGGGGGGGGATGAAATTGGAGGAATTGCACCAACTGATTTTTAAGACAATATGAAACTATAGTAATCAAGACACTGTGGTGTTGGCGAGGGAAACAGAGATCAATGGGATAGAATAGACCCACAAAATATGCCATCTGGATTTGATGAAAGCATAAAGTTAATAGGATGGAAGAGAGGACATTTTTTCAATGACTGGTGTTGGCACAATTGGATATCTAGATACAAAAAAAAAATGAACTCCAACTTAAACCTCCTACCTAATATAAAAACTAAGAAAGTGAATCAGACATTCACATGTGATGTGAAAAATGTAAAACTTTTAGAAAAAAGAAGAGAATAATAGGAGATAATCTCCATTATTTAGTTAGGAATTCTTAGACATGATACCAAAAACATGATCCATAAAAGAAAGATTAATAAATTATATTTCATCAAAATAAAAAGGTATTGCTCTGTAAGATATCAAGAGAATGAAAAAGCAACTTACATTTGCAAATCATATGTTCAACAGAAGACTTGTATTCTTTATTTATAATGAATGCTCAAAATTCAATAATAGGGCTATGTGGTAATGTACTTCTGTAATCTTAGCATGAGGGAGGCTGAGGCAGGAAGATTACTGTGAGTTCAAGGCCAGCCTAAACTACATATCAAGACCCTTTCTGAATCCCCCAATACAACAATAAAAAAACCCTAACAGTCCCATTCATGCAAATAGCCAGAAAAAGATGTTCAGCACCACAAGCTACTAGGGACATACAAACTAAAACAGTGAGGAGACACACACCACACCATGCATCTGTCAGAATGGCTAAGAGAAGAATCTCCGACCATCTCAAATGCTGATGAGGATATGAAGCAACTGAAATGCTCACACACTGTGGGCAAGATGGAAAAATGGGACAGTCACTGTGATAGCTTGGCAGTCCCTTAGAAACTCCAACACGGTGTCTCCATGTGACCCGGCCATCCTATTATTTATCCAAGAGAAATGAGAATGTATGTTCATACCAGAGTTTGTCCACAAATATGCCCAGCCACTCTCTGTAATTGCCCCAAACTGGAAACAACCCAAATACCCTTCTGTGGGTGAACATTTAAATGGAGAGTGACCAATTCATGGAGTAGAAAACAGCTGAGCCATGGAAAAAACAAACTACTGATCCACACAACTTGGATGTTTCTCAAAGGCCTTATGTTGGGAAGAACAGGTCAGTGCTCAACAGCTCACTTCCTGCATGATTCCAGTCGTGTGACGTTCTGGAAGAAGATACTCTAGACTGGGGACAGCACAGGAGGGGCTAGACATTAGGACAGGGAGGGCTTGGTTCCAAAGGGGTTTGGAGGGTAATGAAACTCTCCTGCATGCCGACTGTGGTTACAAGAATCTATGCAAGTGATAATTTCACACACACACACACATACACACATGATCGTGTGTGTACACACACACACAAGTGGGGGCTGTCCCTTCCTTAACAGATTAAACATCTGATATTATTTTGACTATTGGAAAGAGTCATTATTTCATTTCTCCTTGAAGAAAGGAGATGATATAGGCATTGAACAGATATGCATATCACCTGAAAAAGTGAGAGGTTAAGCATTTTGCAAAGAACATCTCTACCAACTCCTGCCTGGATGCCACAATTCCTTTCTGCCACCACTTTACCTAACCCAAGCCTTTTCCTCTATCACAACATGCCCATAACTATGGGGACCATGTTTGGGGGATCCTAAGTGGGCCGTGTCATCTCAGTAAGGGCAAGCGCGCTGATGAACACCACAGGACAGAATGCCTGACCCTGAGACTGACCGCAGTGACTCCATGTAGCTCCCTGTCTATCCTAGTTGGAACCCCCTCTCTCTTCTCCCTCGGAAAAGGGGAGAGTCACGTGGAAATGCAACTCCTGATAAACAGATAAGCAAATTAGGGCTGGCAGAAATTAGGTCCCTCAAAGCAATCAGGCTGAAGATAAAACAGAAATTTAATGAAAATTGAAAATGCAATCCATATTACGTAGCCATTAAAAATGATGTTTACCAGGAATTCGTAATAGCATGAAAAATGCTTGTATCACCACATTGAGCAAGAAAAGAGCAAATTACCAAATTGCATGTATAGTTGATCACAATTATATTTTAAAAGATGTATAGTCAAAAGATGGGTGATAAATGCACCGCGATGCTGCCGGTGCCTGCCTTGCAATGGGAGGAGACTTCCCCCACATTTCTCAACTCTAATCTACAGATCCCAAATATTCTCTAGAATGACTGCATAAATGTAATTTAAATTAATCTTTAGATGTAGAAAACAGAACATTGGAGCTTTATTTTTAAAATACAATTTGGAGTGTGTGTGCCACATGCGTGAACGATCCCATATTTATTCAGCACCTCTCATGTCCTTGGCATCCTCTGCGTAATGAAACCATCGCTGCCAGCTCCCTGCGCAGGGACGTGCAGCCTCCGCGTGCCCCGCAAGTGTGCGCTTTATCTGCGACTGCGCTGCACCTGCACCCCTGGGGCAAGCTCAGGGGCCAGGCACAGACATAGATAAAGTCAGTGCAGCTTCCTTTTGGCAGTTTTACCAAGCCTGACGCTCTGTCATAAACCCAAGCGTGGCCCTATGAGATCCCCGTTGAAACCCTGGTCTGTCTTGGTGGAATCTTCCCACGACTCAGGCTCAGCCTCCCGGCTCAGCCACAGAGCACATCAGACCCCTGTCCTTTGTATCTAGCAGCTCATTTCTTCTCTGCCAGCCTCTCCTGGTTGACAGAGTCTGCCTGTCAATCACAGCCCCTGCCTATGGCCTTCGAGGACTTACCATGGGGCTCCTCGGCCTCCAGCCTCAGGGAGTTAATGCCTGCCTCCTTGGACACTAGCATTCTTCGGCAGGACTATGGCTGCTCTGGGCCACCCTGCCATTCCCCGGAATGTCCTGGGGCTTTTCACAACGGCTGGCCGCCTTCATGAGCCCTGTGGGTCTTCTGGGCCCTTTCCCAATGCAAGGCACCATTCACACTGATCCCCGCCCCCCAAATTCAGTGTTAGGCTACCTGACCTCTGTTGGCAGCAATTTCTGTGACAAGGCTCAATGTGTAAAATGCCAGCGACATCCTTTCTAGGAAGATCAAGCCCTGAGCAGCCTCCGGTGACCGTGCCCTTCTCCCTCTGCCCTCCTTGCTCTGGAGACGGGACTATGGGTAGGAGGCTGCTGGGGCCTGGAGTGCATACCCAGCTGCAGCTGGTCTTACACCTGGGGTCCCTGGGGAAGATTCCAGAAAGGACTCTAGCATTGCTCGTGAAGGAGAAAACCAGTCGAGATTGATAAAGGGAAAGCAGGCGCTGGGTGGGATCTACGGCAGGCAGAAATGGAGCTGAACCCCAAAGGAGATAAAATGCGAGGGGTTGTCAATGTCACACTATGTTCTGTTGGGTCACTAGGCCAGCTCAGATTCCAGGGCAGGAGATCCTTGGCACCCTGCAATGGAAGGAATGTCAAAGAATTTCTAGGCTTGTTTAAAACTGCTTAGGACAATGTCTCAGCTAGTCCTTCCGCTTCTTCATAATGCACTGTAGGCTTTTGTCATGTCTGCATTAAACAAGAAACCCATAGAATCCTCAAAGGTGTCACTGAAACGTTTACTATGGGGAAAGCCTCAACCTGAGGCCTCAACCTGAGCCTCTGCCTCCTACAGTATCTGAAAGACAGTTTAAAGCGGGACAGCCACCAGCTTCCGAGTGTTTCCATAGGGAGCTTGATGGGCACCAGCTCAATTCCACATCTCTCCCCAGTGTTGATGGGAACAGCCAATTCAAAGGTGCTGGGAATAGGGAAGGGAGGAGTGCTTAGAAAAAAGGGGAGGAGCCAGACATGATGGTGCATACCTGCCAGTCTGGGACTCTGAGGGACTGAGGCAGGAAGGAGGGACTTTTACAGTTTTATGACTGTACATTAATAACTGTATTTTTAATTAGCTCTCTAGTTAACTGCCAAGTTTATTCATACAAATGCTATAGATGCCCAGCCTGGGCCATTTAATGGCCCTGTCTCAAAATAAAAAGGACAAAAAAAGGCTGTGAATGTAGCTCATTGCAAAGGCCCTAAGTTCAATGCCAAGTGCCCAGAAAAGGTGGACAGGTAAGCAAGGGATTTCACTAATTAGCAAAACAGGAGTGCTCCCCCCTTTCCAGAGCCCCTAATGAGGAGGGGACAGAAGTTTTCAGGCCTGTCCAGCCACACAGCTTCAGCAGGGTCCTTGGGCTTTCTGGCCTCTTTGTCTCCTCTGGAAGGAGGGAGTGTGAGCTGCAGGCCAGACACTGGTCCTGGTACCAACACTCAGTAGTGCTGCACCGAGGGAAGGGAATCCAGCTGAGCAAGGTCTGGCTAAGCCCCAAGCACAGGAGTAGAAGTTGGGTCAGTGCCCTCCAATGGCAGCATGTCTGAGGTCTCCTTCTCAGCCAGGGGACCGTGTCACCAAGGACCCACCACGTGGTTTCAGTCACAGGGCGTTTCCTTTGTGAAAAGCTCACATCCCAGACCACTGTTATTGATATTAAAGAGAAACAAATCTGGGAAGAAAAAGATGTGACAATTATTCTAAACTGGCATGAAAGTCACGTGACAGATGGTCTTTAAAACCTGGAGTGCATGTCCTGGATGCACCCCATAAAGAGTCCTGGCCTCAGGGTTCCTCCATCCTAGGTCAGCTCACTCCAGTGAAGATTCAGCACTAGACCCTGGCATCTTGCTGAGGTCTCAGGGCACTGGCAGAGGCTTCCTATGGGCAAGGAGGGGGAAGAAGGCCAGACGGACATGATCAGTACAAACTGTGTGTGTGTGTGTGTGTGTGTGTGTGTAACTGTGTCACAGTGAACCCTGTTAGTATGGACAATTGACTAGTTTTTAAATTTTTTAAATGTAAAAGACCTGGGGGGAAGTAAGATCTTGGCTGATGAAAAAGCCAATGTATAGGGCTGGGTGGAGCTGAGTGGTAGAGTACTCATGTAATGTGTGCAAAGCCCTGGGTTCCATCCCCAGCACCATAGAAGGGGGCAACACATAAGACAGATGAGGGTTACTTACCTGGCAGGGGCAATACTATGATCACAAAGGTGGTTTTCCCAGGGTGAGATTCATCCATTGCACTCTGGATGTGCTGATGCCTGCAATTTCCCCAAATGTGGGCAACTTGACTGCATAACTTATGGTAGTGGGGGACTGCGTTTGCTCTTTCCCCTCATAAAACAAAACAGATGTGGGGATAGTGATTTGGTTCTATCTGGGTAGGGACCAGAGGAGGTCCACCTGGCATGTCCCAGGGTCCCCTGCAAACATCTAGGTTTTGTACATATGGAAAATGTCATTCTCCAAGGATGGTTGCAGCCATCATCCTGCTCTTGGTACAGTCTTGTGTCAAGAAGCTCCCATTAAATTTTCTCCCTGGGATTGCTGAGTTCAAAGCTTGCCTAGGCTACATAGTGAGCTCAGAGCCAGCCTGAACTACAAAGTGAGACCCTGTCTCAAAAAAAAATATTTCCTCCCTGTTCTCTTTAGGGTTTTCACCCTGAGAATCTCCTGAGCATACTGTGAAGAAGCCCAAGACTCACAAAGAGGCCCATGTGTATGTACCAATAGCCCCAGGTGAGGTCCCCACCAATAGCCAGCATCAACTATTGGCTATGAGACTGAAGGAGTTTCCAGAGTTTCCAGTCCCCCAGCCTTTTAGAGACCCCTAGTCCTCAAGTCTTCCCAACTGATGGCCCAGACATTAGGGAGCAGAACCAAACTATTCCCGTTATACCCTTTCCAAATTCCTGACACACAGAATCTATGAGCCAAATAAAAGGGTGGTTATTTTGAGCTCATAAATTTGGAGCTATTTGTTACACAGCAATGGTAACCAACACACCACTGAGCTAGCTATAAAGCTACATTTCTCAAACTGTTACCTTTGGACAACTTGTAATAGGATGGAGGAAGAGGTTGCAAATGCACTCTAGACACAGAGACTTGGAACTTCTGGGAGAACTGTACCTGAAAAATCAGTGTTTTAAACAAACATTTCCATGATTCTGAGGCATAGCAAAATGGTCAACACTGCTGATGGAGGGCTGAGGAAGCTATCTTGATTGTGATTGTCTTAGTCGTTTTTGTGGATGAAAGTCACAAACAGATTCTAGTTCACTTAAGCCCCAAATGGGACTCTCTGAATGGGTACAGATATCCCCATTACCTTCTCTCTCTCTCTCTGTGAACTCTTTGTCTTTGTACATCTTCTGTTGATATAAAAGAATTTCTGAGACTGAATGCTTTCTAAAGGGAAGTGTACTTAGTTCATGGTTCCAGAGGCTGGAAATCCAAGATTGGGCAGCTGCATTAGATCAAGAAGTGACATTGGGATGGGAACTAGTACAGTTGAGTGACACGATAGCAGGATCTTGTCAGAGATAGATACTGGGTCTCTGAACATTTGATGGACCAGAATCACCGTGACTGAATGGGTTATTATGAGGCAAGGCCTAGCGGGAGGAAATAGGGTATGAAGGCACCACTTTGGGGGCTCTGTCTTGCCCCCACCCCTTCCTCTCATGTTCTTCCTTGCCCACTCTGCTTCCTGGCTGTCATGAGGTGAGTACTTTTCCTCCACCACACCGTTCTGTCATGCTATTTCTGCCCTGAAGCCAGTCAAATGTGGAGTTAGACCTCCATGACATGAGCTGAAATAAACATCTCCTTTAGCTGGTAGGTGTAGGTTCACTGTGATGAAAAGCTGACTAGTCACCATACTAGCCCTTGCTTTCATTCTGCATATAAAAGAAATAAACTAGGAGTTTGGGGGGTTTTGTTGTTGTTGTTTTTGACACCATGACCTCCTCTTACTTACAGTTGAACTTCACCTTAACTGGTACAAATAGCAGATGTCATGAAAGAAAGTCCTCTGTTTATGTGGTGTTCGGAGCTTAAGGCTGATGTGGGACTGCAAGGGTCCCACTAGGGTGAGGCCTAGAGCAATCTATGACCAGAAATTCCTCCCAGGTATAGACACACCAGAAGCCTGCTAGCTGTTTTTGAGCTCCTTCCATAGGTCACAGAGCTATGAAAGACATAGGTGATACATAACCTGCTGGTTCCAGGCTCCCAGAGGTAGCTGGATTTGTCTAGCAAAGGCAGCTGGGTCCCAAGTGTCCTGGAGAGACTGAGGTCTCCTGATGGCAGGTGTTGAGAGTCTCGCTTCAGACTTAGGTGTGTGCTGAAGGCCTCATCAGGGCTACACTTTCCTCTAATTACTCTGATATTTGCTTATACCAACAGATGCCTATAGAGTAGGCAACTCTCACAGTAGGAAAATAGGCTCAGAGGGGTTCCATGGTCAGATAACAGGCAAATGGAGGTACTGGGATTTCCACCCAAGTTCCAGTGATTCCAAAGCCCAGGGGTGAATATCTCCATGACCTTCTAGAAACCAGCATTCTCTCCTGCCAGCCACCCAGAGCCAGGTCTCTTAGCTGAAACACCTTCTCCCTCAGGGAACGGCCTCCTGGGACTCTGTTATGGCAACTTCTGTCATGGCAAACTTATTCAGCAAGGCTACAGAGGAAGAGGAAAGAGAACATGCCAGAACAGGAGCTGGCAAGTGTGCATCATCCCTGAAAGGGGTTTGTGCAGGATCCATGGAGGGTTCAAAAGGGTTGCAGATGAAATGCTATTAGCCTGAAACTACAGCGGCCGCCCATGGAGAAAGCTGGGTGTTGCTAGGGTCCTGTGTGTCCAGTGTAACTGGGAGTGTGACCCACAAGGGGTGCCCACTCAGAGAAAAAAAAGTATTAACCCGGAAGTGCCCTGCCTTCCAATGAGTGATTGCTAATTGCTATTCTAGGAAGCCGGAGCCCCCTTGCCTAACTCTGCTCTCTCCCCAGGTTTCATGACTTGCAAACTGCCAATTAGGAGGCAACAGAAACTACTAGCTGCTGATTAGTACTAATTAACAGGGCTACTTAAAGTGTTATTTAAGAAGCCAGAAGCACTTACCTATTCCCCAGTTAAGTTGAAAAGGTCATACCAAGGTCACAGGGCCACCCTGCTGTCTCTTATTCATTGGCTTTCCTTCCAGACCCTTCCTCCCCTCTGGCCACTGCACATGTCACTCTGATGTGTCTGCTGCCCAAGGCACCAGTCACTTTCTCTCCTATCCTACAGTAATGCTCCAGTGGGGGTAGAGAAGGTTACAGTGCAGCAGAGATTCTCAGAAACCTGACCTTGGCAGAACAGAGTCAGTCAGGGACGTCCGTGGTGTCAGAAACCTCAGAAAGTTTTGTGAAGGTGATCTCATGGTTCTGAGTCTTGTCAACCAGTCTAGACACCCTCCTATGGCTGCCGTCTACACATCTACAGGTGAAGGTGTTGTGCAAGTCAAACAGAACCCCTCTCACCTGTTTCTGCCTCTCAGCCTTCTTGGCCACGTGACCCATCGTGACCAATGAAACGCAGGCAGGAAGTGGGGTATGTTGATTCTAGGCCAGCACATTCCATTGCTTGAGTGAATCCTTCCTTCTTAAATTTATTCCCCTGCTACTGTGGATGGCAATACTCTGGACACCCTGTGTCCCACCCTGAGCGTGAGCTGTAGCAGACCCCCAGCCACCCCAAATGGGTGGACCTTATGTGTGAAAAATAAATCTTCCTTGTGTTAAGTTACTGAAAATTTAAGGGACTATTCTTACAGTGGCATAGCCTCCCACTTGCCACAAGGTTCTGAACCTCATAGTGTTTGGAGCAATTTTCCAATTTGGGGATTCCTGTCTACCTACCAAATGAGTGGACAGTGGGCTCACGTCATACCCTACAGTTGTTTTTGAACATCTTTACAGTCACACGAAAGTGTCATTCTTTACTCCTCTGCCCTCTGACTGCTTGTCCGCTGTGACTTCCTTTCCAACCTCCATATGGGGGAGGAAGCTGCACATTCCAGAGAATCGTGACTTCCTCCAAGCTGGTGTGCTGACCTCGCTGGGAGGCACACCAGCCGGCTTGCTCAGAATAGTGCTGCCTCTGACATGGCGGCATCAACAATTTCGTTCTCCCTGGTGACTCAGCTGTCACGTGAGAAGTCACCTCCAAGCAACAGCAACCTCCGAAAGCGATCCCAGGAAGGAAAGGCTTACACATCAGGATGCAAAGTTTCAACTGCATGATGCATAAAATTGATTGAAAACCTAGCAAGCCAGGTGTGGGAGTTTATGGCTGTAATCCCAGCAGTCTAGGAAGCTGAGGCAGGAGGGCTGAAAGTTTATGCCTAGCCTGAACAATTCAGCAACTTAGTGAGGACCTGTCTCAAAAGAAAGGCCTTGGAATGTAGCTCAGTGCAAAGGTGCTGGGTTCAATCCTCAGTTCAGCAGAGACAGACAGACAGAGACACATAAGTGAACCTATCCAGACAGAGGACCATCAGGGAAGAGCCGTGGTGCCTGCATCCATAGGGCACACCCCTGTCACTCTCTACTGCTTCCATCTGCTTTCCCTGCTAATAGCATGCTTATGACATCGGCACTGTTGTTTGAAGTCTGCAGACATCTAGAAGGTTCCTGGGGCCAACAGTGACCACACGAGCTTTCCATCTCTCTGGCAGACATGGAGACGAGGAAACCACCGCTGTGCTTCTCCAGTTAGCCCAAGGAGCAGCCGTGGAAGTTAGCCAAATTCCTTGGGTAGAGGACACATGGGGCAGCAACAAGTGTCACCAGTAGGTGGCTGAATTCTGGGTGCCTCATCTGCCTCATATATACCTGGATGGCCGGGGATACTTAGGGCCTTATGACTGTCTCTTGTGTACTCAGCATCTTGTGGATATTGGGACACTCTTGCCCCTTCCGTTTCCTTCAATTCATACATAGGTTCTTCCTTATCTGTGGTATATTTCTGCCATCTAATTAAATTGCTTCTCTTTTTTTGTTTATTTCTGTTTTGAGAGACAGGATCATATTGCATAGTTCAGGCTGGCCTCAAACTCACTATGTAGCCCAGGCTGGCCTTGAACTCATGGTGATCTTCCTACCTCAGCCTCTTGAGTGATGGGATCACAGGTGCGAGCCACCATTTCTAACTGACTGACTGACTTCTCAATGGCAGCAGGTATCCATTCCTCTCGTCTTTGTGCCTCCTGTTGCAGAACTGGGCATTCTTAAACAATGTAGCAAATGGACATCACCTGGAACAAAAACAGAACTTTCTGTATTTGGCCAAGGTTCGTCACACACCTACTTGTGTTCAAGTATTTGTGCCCCTCAGCACCCTGCCTTGGTATGTGCCACCTACCTCAGAGGCGTCTCATCTAATCTGTACAACAACCCAGCAAAGTAGGCCTTGTCATCCTTACTCCACACATGGGGACGCTGAACACCACAGATCTTCTATCAGGTCTCAAGAATGTCATGTTCTCTCCACCACAGGATATTCGCACATGCTATTCCTTCTGTCTGCAATGCTTTTCCCTTCCTTCTTTGCCTGGCCAATGCCCACCCATCCTCATAACGCAGCTTCTATGTCTCCTTCTACCCTCCTGATCTCTTTAGTCCGTCAGTTTCTTAGTTTGCAGATTCTTTCCCTGCAGAACACTGGAACCCACTTGTAATTCTATTTGCATCTGTGTAAATATTTACTGACCTCTTTGCTGACCCACAAATGCTCTGAGATCAGGGTCTTTGCTATCCACTGTACACTCTGCCCTCACCCTAAGTGTTCGTTGCTGTTATTATAGATTCTTTCCCTGGGGAAGTTGCCTATATCAGACACATCCTCGGCTAATCTCTCTCTCTCTCTCTCTCTCTCTCTCTCTCTCTCTCTCTCTCTCTCTCTCTCTCTCTCTCTCTCTCTCTCTCTCAAGTCTCTCCTTACTTGGAGCCCAAAATGATGATCACTTGTGTAGTATGACTTCAAATGGCCTCAGAAGTCCCCTTCC
>PVIC010016237.1:0-34168 GCA_004025085.1 Thryonomys swinderianus | reverse complement strand
CCCCCAGGTTTAGGAGATGCCCATCAGAGATTCAGGAGCACAGTTATAAAAGCTTCATGGCTTCAGGCTCTTTCTTCTAACAGAAGCCCTAACACCTCATAGAATAACTTCCATTCTCCACCTCTCAGGGATCTTATCAACCAGCAAAGATCTGCTCTAGTCTGTACATACTACATGGGAATTACAATCCATGATCCCCCCTATTCTGTGGGCCAAATAGAAATTAAAGCCCTATACCTACATAAAAAGAGGCCCCCATGTCAAAGAGGGCTAATGGAAAGCACAGGCTTGCGAAGTTTAACACAAGGTGATGGGAATTAACAACACAGAATCATTATGAGATGCTCAGAATTATAATTTCAGGTTTATACATATCACAAAATTAGGATACCCTTGTCAGAAAGGTGAAGTTAATTACTATGAAGAAAACTAGAGTTTTCAATAAGTATTCTAGAAAAACAAGACCCTTCCATTACCTCATCTCTTACCTGAAGTTTTGTTTTCTGAATCAACATTGTTCTCACTGAATACTTTTTCATCTTCCTCCACATCCAGCAGCATACTTATTAGCTCATTGACCGCTTCCTCCACTAAGGAGCTTTTAAAATGTAGTATCCGAGCACCATTCACACAAAGATCCTAACCAAAAAAAAAAATGAAAGAGAGAGATGAACACAGCATCATGTTTGCTTTTCCAGGTTTTGACAGCTCACTGGGAAGTTACAACACTTCTGATCTAGCTCTCTGGCTTGTAGTATGGTGATGAATTCTGCAGGCGATTAAACAGACAGATGTACAGACAGGTCATAGGTACAGAACGTCATTTACTACCTGGCTAGAAAATAAGTCCTTGAAACAAGAGACTCCCAGTAATCACAGTCTCCAGCTGCATTTCAAGTTCACTGTTGTGAGTCCTCCCACATGCTCGTGACCATCCAAACATTAGCCTCATGTTCTGTGGCCTCCTTATGCAGTGACCCTCACAGCTGCTAGGCACTGCAGGACACATGGCATTCTGAGCCCGTTAACACAGGAACGTTCTAATGTGTCCTGAGATAGGCTATTCAATTTTTTTGTCAGCCAATAAAGTCTTGAACAGAAACTTCATTATCCAATCAAAACCTAATCCAACTTCACATCTCTACCCCAAAAGAGAGATGAGAGAGAATGAGATTGAATGTTTGACTGATTGATTGATTGACTGTAAGGAAGCAGGACCAGATGGGATGAGAAGGAGCTGGCAGCATGGACAGACAAGTACACACACATGGTGCCAAATCAGATTTTCTGCCCCTAGCCTGTTACCCTCTCAGCCCTCCTGCCCACCCACATACGCATGCAAGCCAGGCACCCTCCCCCCTTGCTCACATGCATAGATCCTGGCAATGCAGCCATGTGGTACTTGAACTCATGGCCCCAGACTCCACTCAGCCCTAATACTACTCAAAATTGTTCAACGAGGTGACCACAGTCACTTTCTACCACAACAGCTATTTTCTCCAGCCTTTACATCACTCTCTCCTTCCTACTCAGTGACAGCCTCGATTTGTACAGCACAAGAAAACTGAGTCATGACAGAGATTTGCCCACCTCTCCGACCTCTTGTCCACACCCACAAGACAAACCAGCCTCTGTCATGAGTCTCTTACCCTCTAGTCTCTGACTCTAGATCAACTTACACCTGAAGTTCTGAACCACATCATCTTCTGCTTCCCAAGAGACAATGTCTGCCAAGCATCTTTCTTCCTCTACTTGAATATTTCCCACCCAGCATATCAACACGTTCTATGTGCTTCAACCCAGCCCCGTCCTCCAGCTCCCACACCACCGTGCTTCTGGCTCAGGCTCTTTGCACTTGCTGGTCTCTCTGCTGCGATGCTTTTCCTCGTGGGCACGCACACAGCTGGTTCCCTGCCTTCCTCTGTTCAGTAGCGCCACAAAAGTCAGTTCTGACCATGCACACAAATCACAACACTGTAATTCTCCTTTTCTCCACTGTCCTCAGAATTTTTCTGCACTGGACTGTTGCAAGCTGACATTTCTGGTTATTGGCATTGTTTGTTTTGTGTATCCTCCCCTGGAAAGCAGGGCTCATGATGGGCTCGTGATGGCTGGGATCACACCTGCTTTGTTCACTGCCATGTCCTCGGTACTGAAGGACAGGACACGCCGATGAAACTTTGAGAACAAATCAGTGGATTGTAAATGGTTCAAAATTCACCATGTAGCACTGACTTACACTGGTGATCAAAAGCAAAATTAACCTAGATTCATGACTTGTTCTGCAACAGATAAAATGTGCTGAGCCGGGGCTCTGCCCACGGCTGACTGCATCCCCTGCCGACACCTGCCATCTATGGCAGCCTCCTAAGACAGGAGAAGGAGGCTCCGCCTCATCTTCCTGCGTCACCATGTCAGCCCTGAGTGCAGCTATTCACAGGGACCGTGAGATCTCTCATTAGGGTGCCCTTGGGGCCCCCTAACCACCACGTTACAATCTCATGAGAATGTCAGGCCTCATTTTAAGAGGCTATGAGGTAGCTGAATCTGTAAGTGCTGTCTTCTCCCTATGCAGTTTGAACTCAGACCCTACCTTCCCCACGGTTCCTAGAGATGGCCCTAGAATCCCGCACCAGGAAACCCCAGTTTGAAAACAGTGCTGTACCCAATGCTGAGGGGCAAATCCTGGCCAGAAGCTGAAATCCATCCTAACATACTAGTGGCTCTCCTGGAAAGTAACCCTGTTCTTCATAAAAGTACGGAAAAAATACAACTGTGTCTCAGGGTAATTTCCTCCTAATGATCTGCAGGAAGTGGTTCGCTCCTCCTGTTCGGATACATCTCTCTTCATTTCCGAATTACTGTAGAAGCTTGGCGTTGAGATCACATCTACCGCGGAGCAATCACAAGTAGAAGGAACAAAAACCTAATTTACACTTCAGAAAAAGGCCCTTTCCAGAAAATTAATCACAAGGAACTTTTAACAAAAAATACCAGTCTTCTAATAACCTTTGTCATTTGGAGAAACTCTTCACAGGCAAGCGGCTCTTCGCCGGGGAGCCGACAGAGCGGCACGCGGCTCATCTCCTCCAGGACGGCGGCGATGCGGAACTCCACCAAGTCGCTGGCCCGGCCGAGCAGCAGCGCGAGCTCCTCTGGGAGACACACAGCAGTGAGAGAGCCGGAGTGGAGCACTTTCACGCGCTGTGCACACGCATGCATGCGCGCACACACACACACAGCACACAATGAAATGGCGTAACATCAAAGTGAAAATTTCTCTACTTGTTCTCTGTGTCCGTCTCTGTTCTATCTCTGTGTCTGTCTGTCTGTCTCTCTCTCTGTCTCTGTCTCTCTGTCTGTCCTTGTCTGTCTGTCTGTCTGTCTGTCTGTCTGTCTGTCTGTCTGTCTCTCTCTCTCTCTCTCTCTCTCTCTCTCTCTCTCTCTCTCTCTCTCTCTCTCTCTCTCTCATTGAGAACTAAACCAAGAACTCTGCACATACTAGGTAAATCAGACAGCGTCTCCTAAGGGAGCTCTCCTGCTGCGCCTGCGGAGTAGCGAGATGACAAATGGGCCACCACTAGGTGGCTCTGTAGTTTCCCAGCTCTCCCCGCCACAGACTCCTCCCAGGGCGCGGCCTGTCAGGAAAGCCTTCCTCCTGTACCGCAGTTACAGTGTGAGCACCTTCCCAACTCTGTGCAGCCAAACGTTGACTCTGACCTCGTGTGGCCTTTGAGAAATCATTTTCTATCTTTCCTTCTCCAACATGCATCTCAGTGCCTATTTTACAGGAGCTACTCAAAACGACCCCTGAAGAAAATCTGTTCTAATTTTTTTCTTTTGTTACCATCATAGGATATATTTCTTTTCAGTTTTGCAGAGGTACTATTGAATACTAAGTTTGATGGATGAAAATCCCATTTTGAAGAAAACTAACAACAATTCTACATCAAAAGGTGGAAGGAGTTAATGGATATCTCTCAAGGAATAATATGTTTTCCAGCAAATACCACACTGTATAATCTCTCTTTTTCCAAGACTACCTTCCCCTAGGAAACAAAGTTGGAATTGAATAGAAAAGTCAATATCATATACCCACAATGTATCAGAGATATAAATGCTGCCTTAATATCTCTGCTTCATAAAGAATAGATGCCTAATTTTCAAACATTCCAGGGTAATCATTAAAGAGGCTACTCAAGACCCTCAGCAGTCCCTCCTGGAGCGCTTATTCGTTACCAAAAGACAGATAGTACTGACAGATCTGTGCTCTGTGAAATCCATTGTTATTTATACCTAATTCCCCAGAGCATCTTCAAGGACATGTGGGACAAGAGGAAAGAAATGGTCCCCAAGGATACCCACATGCCAGCCCCTAATAGGCTACCTTATATGCCAAAAGGGCATTGGCAGATTTGTTAAGGATCTTGAGATGTGGAAGTTATCCTCGATAACCCAGGTGAGTCCAATATGGTCATAAGGGTCCACATAAAAGGAAGGAGGGAAGGGCCAAGGCAGACGGAAAAGAATATGACTGCGGAAGGGAGGAGCAGAGAGAAAGAGGACTGAGAAGGCTGCACTGCTGCTGTTGGAGATGGACCCCACTCACCAATGTACATGGGCAGCTCTGGACAGTGGGCCAGATTTTCCTTAGGTTTTTGGAAGGAACCAATCCTGGGGACTCCTTCATCTTAACCCTGGAACACTAATTTTGGACTTTTGAAGTCTATAACTGTACTGTCACTAAACTTATGAAAACTCATTATAGCAATGATTAAAAAAAAACTAACACTTATTCATAGACTATGTCAGACCTAATCATAAAGTTCTCTTTGTTACATTAAAGAACCACAAATACTCTTCTAAGTACATAATACAAATAACCATCTCTAAACAGGAAAGTTGGCTCATTTGGCCCAATAAGAAATCCAACTGTTCTCGATACTTAACATTGTAAAGGGGTTTATGGATATAGCTGACATGTATTTAAAGCTCATTAGAATTGGAAGGTGGAATAATTTAAATACATTCTCAGACAAACATAGCATTATAGGGGTGAAGGAAATTATAGAAACAGTCCTAAAGAAGGATGTTTGTTTAAAGGTTGGAAACTATGATCCAGAGATGTCTCATTCTCTTTACTTTGTTTTTTATTTAAATTATAGAAAGAAAAATAAGATACAAGAACTAAGTAGTTTCTTCAGAAATTATCTCCTTGTCTCCTGCTAACATGCTAATAAAACATTCAATTGTTGGCACTCTAATCTTACTAACCCTCTAGGGCAAATATTACAAGCTCCTAATGCGATAGCTTACTTTAACTTGATTGTGATAACTCTTACTATGAAGTTATTATACATTTTACAAATGCCCCTTAGAGACCTTTAGCCAATGTCTTCTTGTTTTATTTCCCAGGGAGAGATGTCTTCTGGAAAGAATATTGGCTTGAAAGCAAAGAAACTGGGATCTAACCTTTCCTTGTTGTTTACATCTTTTATCATCTCTGGATCATAGTTTCCAATCTATAAACTGACATCCTTGTTTAAGACTGTTCCTATAATTTCCTTCATGCCTATAATGCTAAGATTACCTGAGAATGCATTTAAATTATTCCCCCTTCAAATTCTAATGAGCTTTAAATACACATCAACTGTATCCAAAAGTCCCTTTGTAATTTATCTTTGAATCCAATTCTCAACTATCCAGCAGAAGAGAGGAGTGGTCCATATTAACTCCTCATTCCATTTCCTGTCTTAGAAGAGTATTTGTAGTTCTTCAAGGCAGCCCACCATTCACTTTATGGCATGGCTACTCCTTGTTGCTTTTATCCCAATTTATACTGAATATCAAGAGTAAATGGCAGCGTTGAATAATGTGAAAAGTTTCTAGCTTGACCAAAAAGGAAGCACCACCAAAGTTGAGTCAAAGGGCCACATGGTTGTTCATAAAGATACCATTAACAAAAAACAGATACTTTGTATCAGGACAACAGGAAAATGGCTTTAGGCATCCAAAGAATCAGCAACATCCCACCATGTGAAGGCTACAGGGTAGAAAACTATAGTTTCCACTTGAGAAGTGAATCCCTGAGCCTCTTGCTCCAGAAGTGCTGCCCAAGAAAGTGGTTCCCCGGCAGTCAGGCCACAGCACTCAGCAGTCAGGTACTCAGGAGAGCCCCAGGCAGTGAGCGAAGCCACACGTGAGAGGCCATGAGTGCCGAACCAGCAGTTCCACATGACAGGACTTCCCAGGCCA
Organism: Thryonomys swinderianus; assembly: GCA_004025085.1. Classification (NCBI taxonomy): domain Eukaryota; kingdom Metazoa; phylum Chordata; class Mammalia; order Rodentia; family Thryonomyidae; genus Thryonomys; species Thryonomys swinderianus. The sequence continues at coordinate 27,913 of PVIC010016237.1, read as the reverse complement.
TGTGAGGCTCAAATCTCAACCCAACTTGTCCCCAAGGCTGGACATGGAACTTGTGGAGTTAAAGTTTGCCCTGCTGTGTGTCTGTGTCACTTTGGTCCAATTTCTTTCTATCATATCTTCCCTTCTGCAATGGAAATGTTTGTTCTGTGCCCCCCCCAGGACTCCTAGTAAGTGTTTGCCTTGAGTTCAGAGGACACTTTGGATTTAGACTTTTCAGCAATGCTGAAACTGTTAAAACTTTGTCAATTCTTAGAGATAGATGAAGTGCATTTTGGATAATGAGATGGACATGATGCTTTTGGGGGCCAGGGGCAGAATGTGAAGGTTTAGACCTAGAATGCTCCTACTAGGCTCATGTGTCCAGAGGTGACATCTGTGGAAGATGATTAGGTGGTGGAGGTCCTATGCTCATCGATGCATTAATTCACTAAAGACTCCAGAGTTGAGTGTGCTGTTAGGAGGAGCATCTGGTCAGAAGAGCTTCGTACTGGGGGGCATAATTTGGAAGGCACATCTCTCTCCTACTTGCTCCATTCTCTCTCTACTCCCCACCATGACTTGAGCAGCTTTTCATCTGCCTTGTCCCTCTCCCATGCTGTTCCAGCCTTGGAACCAGCTGACCGTGGACTGAAACTATGAACCAAAATAAACCTCTTCTTTTACATTGTGCATGTCAGACACTGCATCTCAGCAACAGGAAAGCAGTTAAGCAGCATCCAACTGAGAAGCATGCAAGAGAAACCAAAGAAAAAGCCTCATTTTAAAGCTCTTTGCAGGTAGTGTGGAGAGAAAATGAAACTGGATAAAACTGTCAAACCAACAGAGGCTGCAGAAAGAAGCGGAAGTAGGGGTAAACGAAGAGGACTTTCGCCTCATGATTAAAATAAAGATAGGCTGCATTGGGCCGGGGAGAGGAAAAGATTGGTGACACTGGGTAGGACAGGAGGATGGAAAGATCTAAGTCTTTCAGGGGGAGGAAACTTTCCATTCTCATCTTCCACCCACCATATCCTTTAAGAGGATAATAGTTTTCCCAGGAGAGCAGCCGAGGGACTCTGGGAGATGCACCAGGAGGAGCTTCCCTCCGGAGACCCTACGGACACTAGCACCGAGCTCGAGGGTCTGAAAAGCACGAATGTGCCCAACTGCTTCCTGCAGGTTTCCTATGTGGATCTGAGCTCGATCTTCCTCTGTGCAGGTGCCTTATGTACTTTGGGAAATCCTACTTTATGGAACACACTGCCTTATATATCTTTATATAACTTTATATCCTTCATTAAAGAAAAATACCGTTTGCTGAAACTGTGCCCATTTACAACAGCTTGTCACTTTTGTGCTCCACCATCCGAATTTCCATTTCTTTAAAATCGAGGTTTCAAAATACATTTAACCAATTAATATAAGAAGTTGAATGACTCTAAAGAATTTTTAGAATGTAAAATACATATTGTGACATAGAAAATATTCAAAAGGAAAAGGGTAAAGGCAAGTAATGAAGGAAAAGAGAAAGCATGATGGTAAAAAAAAAAAGGAAACAAAGCACATGTTTCTAGAGGGCAGGGAGTTGTAGGGTGGGTGGGGGAAAGAAAAAAATGAGAATTAAGTCGTGTCATGTACTGGTACAAATTCTCAAGGTTGACAGTGATCATGATGTGTTCATAAAATGTTCCGATAAAGAATTCAATTTTTAAACTTTCTGCTGTTGTTTTGGTTTTCTGTGTGTGTGTGTGTGTGTGTGTGTGTGTGTGTGTGTGTGTGTGTGTGTGTGTGATAACAGGGATCGAACTCTGGCCCTGTGCTTCCAAGGTAGGTGTGGTACCACTTGAGCTAAATCCCCTTAAAAGATTTTTAAAAACCTAACATAAAACTAAAAAACATTAAAATATGTAGTTGATCTTTGAAAATAAAGTTAATATTTATACATTCCAGGAAATTATAGATTTATATACTTTTGTCCAATTCCCAATGGCACAGTTTAAGAATAATGCTCATTTGATTACTTATATCACTGTATCAATAAAAAATTGTAAAAGAGATATTAGTCTATAAACTTGATGGATAATTGTCATTTGGACAGACTTACTGATCTTTGCAAAAGTGTTTTCTATATATGACTCAATATTCAGTGACGTCCAGGTCAAGGCAGCCAGGCCAGGCTGGATGGCATCATCCACTTTAGCCAAGTGTGGGGCCATCAGCTGCTCAATAGCAGGAGGTATTTTTGACTTCACTGCCTGGTATTCAGCCAGCATCATCTGTAATGAAATAGGGTAACATAATCAACTAATACTGCAGTTTTAAAATCTACTCATATTACTTTATGTCAAAAAAATTGCTTTTATTTAAGGTTACGCTAATAACCTGACAGATAGAATGGTAAAAACAAAATAACAGAAAACAAAGGCTGTTTTTATACTTATAAACTTCTAGTCCAAGAAATTATAACTGAGGATGAAGAAGAATAATTTAAGGGGCAGAGCTTCTGAAGTTTTTAGTGTAAAAGGGGAGAAAAGTTTTAAAGTTAAATAATTTGAAATAAGTTTTCTAAACCGCATGAAACCACAATAACAGGGCCTTCCCCATGTTCTGATCATACTTGAAACAGGCTAAACTAATTGCGATGCTCAGTAAGTTACGTGCATTAAATGCATTTTTGATTTAAGATATTTGCCGCTGCATAATGCATCCACTGATCCATAGCTCTGTACTAGGAATCATCCTTGTAAATTCCACAAAGCCAGGAATTTTATCTGCTATTCAAGCACCTGATGATGCAGCGGAAACAGGAGATGATCAATCAATATTTCTCTTATTAATCAATTAGCTCTTCTTAGAGGGAGCATTTATGGTCTAAAACTTATTAATTTGGAGTCTCCACTGAAATTTATTGTATAATATTGAAGATTTTGTCTATATGTTAGCATTTTTAAATAGTTGAATAGTATATCTACCTTTAAGGGTAATGTCAAAAGTAATAACCATTGGGCTGGAGATTTAGCTCAGTGGTTCCAGTGCCTGCCTCGCAAGCGCAAGGTCCTGAGTTCAATCCTGGTAACCACGTACAATGCTGGGTGTGGTGACTCGTGCCCACCAGCAATCAATACCACATACCACAGTGCTCACGCCTGTAATCCCAGCACTCGGGAGGCAGAGGCAGGAGGATTGCTGAGTTCCAGGCTTGCCTGGGCTACATAGTGAGCTTAGGGCCAGCCTGAACTACAAAGTAAGACCCTGTCTAAAAAAATAATAATAATAATAATAACCATTAACTATAACAGGGTAACTTTAATGTATTTCTTAAATACAGTGGTTTTAAACCTATAATTATAATGTAAATATACTACTGATTTGATATTAAATCAATAATTCCTAAACTGTTTACATGGAAGACTTAATTTCAAGATAGTTCATAATAAAAATGAACCTTGGATGGATGCATCTGAAAAAAACTTGTGTACAATGTCTCTACTTTTTTGGGTTTTTTGTTTTGTTTTTTGGGGGGTTTTTTTGAGACAGGGTCTTGCTTTGTAGTTCAGGCTGGCCCTGAGCTCACTATGTAGCCCAGGCAAGCCTGGAACTCAGCAATCTTCCTGCCTCTGCCTCCCGAGTGCTGGGATGACAGGCATGAGCCACCATGCCCAGCACTGTGAAATGTGGTACTGATTGCCGGTGGGTGTGAGTCACCACGTCTGGTGTTGTTGCATGTGGTTACCGGGATGAAACCAGGGACCTGCACTTGCTAGGCAGGCGCTGGAACCCCTGAGCTAAATCTCTGGCCAATGTCTCCACTTTTGGACTAACACAATTAACATTAATAATTCTTACAAAACTGACCTGAGGATATAGGGAGTCCTAAAGAGCTTTGAGAATTTTTTAAATATCACATTTTCCAAATGGGCTTTCTAATCCTTTCTTCATAGACTTTTTGTTCAATTTCTATAATGCCTTTTCAATTTCCAGGAAAGTTACTATAGAAAAGCCTAAATTTGATGGTTCTATTAGCAGCTACTTACATATTTCCTAAAGCTTCATCCTCTTTACCTATTTTTCGGTGTCTTTCATTTATTCCACCTGGGAAACTATTCTTAGAATCTGCCCCCTGCAGGCTGTCTGCTGCTCACCTTTAATCCTTTAACCCCAAGAGGTATTATTCATTCATTTTACAAATGAGAAACCAAGGCTTAGAAGGTAAAGTAATTTACCCAAAGATAATTATTCGAATCCTGATCAAATAGGTCTCAGAATCTATACTCCTCACTATTAGCCTGTGCTGGCTCATCTCTTCTGGGTTCAGCTCTCTTGCAGGCTCTCAACTTCTTTGCATAAAGGTAAAAAGCCTGTTAAATATTCAGCATTGTACATCTCTGGGGGACTTTAGGTTCATTCATATTGAGGAGGAACACTGAATTCTTTAAAGCCCCAAGGCGCAATAAATGTCAGTCAGATGATAATTTACATATTCAAATTATCCTTTACAACTATGGTGCCCCAAAAGGATTTTTGCCCCTCTGCTCCCTATAGGACTGGGTCTCTGTGCCCTCCCTGAGCTGGAAGAAGGCTGACAGAGATCAGCAGGGTACAGCAGAAGAGAGGCCATGGGGCATTCCAGGCTGTCACAATGTTCCTGTGTCTTCCTCCTCATTCAATGAGTCACTTGTTCATAAAACTCTACTAGCTTAAGCCGTCTCCATGAGCTTTACGTGTGGATGGAAGGAATCTTACACTCTTTAACTATAGAACCACGAGATATGACAAGGTGTCTGTGAAAAACCATTCCATTTGGGAGTGTGCTGCCTGCAACAGATAACAGAAATGACAATTCTGCAGACAAAACAATCATTAGCAATTTTACAGTCACATAAATATGTCTTAGTAATAACACTTTCTTTGCAAATATGTAGATGGACTAAACGATTTTGCCAAATAGCAAGATTATAAAAGAAGATCCCAACATGCTGACTAGTATCTTATGAATCCACATTTGAAGAATGTCTGTCCACTGCCAAGATTAACTTCTCAAAATAATAAGAAGTAGGGGAAAGACAAGTCTATGCTCTGGTCCTAATTTATCCATTTAGCCACAAGATCTTGGATAAATCACTTAATCTCTCTGAGCCACACCTGTTGGCATCTATAATATACTGCTCCATCCTACCTACCTAACATGGTGTTGAGAAAGATCAAATTAAATAATAAATATGGAAAGGGCTAAAAATGTGAAGCTTTAGGCCAGTGAATGGCCTTAGTGTTAATACCTGATGTTGACCACTATGCAATTTTAATCATAGTTTCCTTGTTGTCAAACACCATGGCCACAACTCTAACCCCATGGCTTTCATTCTCTGGGGAGCAACTCCTTCCTCTAGTGACCATCAGCACCTTTTTGAGTCTTCTCTTATACTTGGCTTCCTTGACATTTGGTTTTATTGTACCTTAAAGCCCAGTTCTTTATTTTATTTGCATGTTTCCCTCTTCTATCTGACCAGTCAGTACTGGCGCTAACCCCATGTGCGGCCCAGGGCCCTCTCCTCTTCTCTGTCTATACTCTCTCTGTAGGAATTCTAATTCAGAACAATGACAGGAAGCAGAAACTATATTCTGAACTCCAGAATTACATAGCCAAGTGCATGGATGACATCTCCTCTTGGACATCTGCAAAAGATCCTGTACTTAGAAACTACTGATTTCCACCTGTGCCCTACAACAAATGCACTTGTCAGTCTCATAAATGAGACTTGCCATCAGGGCCATTGCATACTATTGTGCAACCCACACAGAGGTACATGGTGGCCCTCTCCAGTGTCCTTCATTTCCCTTATAACCTGCTGGTTGACATTAGATGATCAGATTTTCTGATCATCTCTGCTGCCATTTTAGTTCAAGCTACCACCATCTCCAAGATAAAAATGCGACACCCCACAAAATGGCTTCCCACAGACACTTCTGTCTTCCCTCAAACGCATTTTCTAAACAGCAACAAGGACACTTTTAATTATAAATGATACTGTGATTTTTTTCTCTAGCTCCAAATCCTCTACTGCTTTCTCGTTACACTCAAAATTAGACCCCAATTCCCAGCGTTGACACCCAAGGTCCAAGGGCCAGTTGGCCCTACAGCCTCGTGCCAGGGCACTGGCCCTCACTCATGTGCTTAGGAGTCCTGGCCATCTTCTATCATCAGTACAAACATTCTAGATTTTTACATGCTCTCTAGATCTAGCCAGGGGAAGAAAAAATCAAAGTGCTGTACCTTCATGTTACTGAAGTTCCTTTTGTACATATGCCGTTTCTGGAAGAGGGCAGCTGCTAACGGTGAGACTTCCAGTCCCATCTGTGACATGCACTCTGTTTCTCTAAATAAGATTAATATCTGAGGATCAAAGTTCACAAACAATTCCCCTGTGCCAGGAGCCTTCACTAGTAAAGAAGCTTCAAGGCCCACGTGAACTCCTTCAATCTGTAGGAGAAAGTCAGTGGCATTACTATCAGAAAGCTCAGTGTACACAGTTTCTAGCTCAGCCCTTTCTGGGAATCAGGACCATTAACTGTCCTGCACGGAGCTGAGCTTCACAAATTACAGACGGTGGGATCCCTCACTTTCCTAAGTTCACACATAGAAAACAGACTTCAGGTTTGTGATGATGATATTGCACCATCCAGTCAATAAAATGTTTTATTCATGACCTTCAACTTGAGAGATCAGTAGATACCACAGTAGTGGAGACTTCTCAAAAGCCATTTAGCTCTGTTGATACCTTCAGTTAAATTCCTAATAAAAGTTTCACAGAGCCTACTAAACTCAGTTTGCAGTGATCTAGAGGTGTAATGAATACAGCTATAGAGATGAGCCTTCCTGACAGTCTACAAAGAAATACAAGAACTGGCAGAGTCCAGTTATACTGACCACTAGTCAGCCAAGGAAAATGTAAGATTTGTTTAACAGGTATATTGGCATTTACCAACATATTCCAGATCTCACTGAATTTTAAAAAGGAAGGAACTTAACCAGTAGGGCAAGGAAATCAATAAACAGGGTTTTCTCACTCAGGAGTTTATAAATTAAATAAAAATAATTTTCTGTCACTTGGTTTATGACTTTGTCACAGTTCATAATTTTTAATTAATAATTGTTTTCCCCCATGAGCATATTTTAACATGGCATACAGTCAACTACCTAGACCGAACCAAATGACTTATAAAGTTCCTGCAAGTGCAGCATCCTACAGGCATGTCCCCGACAAATGTTGGGGGTCCCCACTGTGGGACAAAGGGAACCCCTGACAGAGCACTCTTGAGGGGCTTACCTGTTGAAGCCACGCCCTGTGGTAGAGAACCTCGAACTCCAGGAGGACCCTGGCCACCCTGTTGTAGCTGCGAATGATGGGCTTGGCCTGGGGTGTTTTCAGCACCGCGGGGCGCTGCTGGAAGAGCTGCATGGGGCGCTGCACCCTGTGGAAGAGCTGACGAGCCCACAAGATCTTCCCAGCAACCGGAGGCTGATCTCGAGCCAAAGGAGGGTCAGATTTCTGCCTCATGTACAGCTTTGAAATCATATCGATGTCAGTCCCATAGTTCTCTAGGATCAGCCGGTATTTATCATCAATACCAAGATTAGGTATGTTCAATCTGATTAAAACGCAAAGTAGTAAGATGTTTGGATTAGTGGAACATTATTCTCTGATTTTATTTATGACCACTGATCTTAAAACATGTGCTAATGGAAAAGAATGAGATAGTTCTGCAGCATTTGAAAAGAATCAAAATACTATCAACTCTTGTAGGCAAAACTATTCAGAAGAATTTTTTTAATTACTTAAATACTAGACTGTATTACTATGCCAGCCACAAGATACTGCCAAGCTTAGAGTATGCTTTATTTGCAGAAATGAAGCAAATCCTTGATCCTTCAAGAAGGTAATCCCCCTAATCCTCTGAAAAAAAAAAAAACTACAACTTTGTGATTTGGACTGTCAAGAGGGTTTTGCTTGATTAAACTAAGAAATACTAATAATAATAAAGCCTAACCATCCTCATATTATCCCAACTTAGAAAATGGAACTTAGAAAATTTTTACCTTTCAAATTTTTTTAACAAACTTAGAGCTTGATTTGTGTCTTGAATCTTCTCAAATGTAATATCCATGAACTTCTGTAACTCATTCTACAATGGAATAAAACTTGATTATGAATAATAAATTATCACTAGGAATTTTCCAGTTAGCAATAAGAGAAAATAGTTCCCCATGTTCTACAAATACCTACCATAGGCAACAAAACATAACAGAAAAATTACTGAGCTTAAAAGAAAAGTAAATGCTCAGAAGGAAAAGAAAAGAGAGAATGAAGGGTCCAAAGGTCACCCAGTTGTGCCAGACTGGGCCCCATTCACACTGGCCAGACAAAGGCCCTGTTGAGCATGGGGCTGGGTCTCAGTAGGGCAGAGCTATATGGTACTAACACTCTGGCATCCGATAGATGTCCAGGAGCCACAAGTACTGCCCAGTGCTTGCAAAAGAAATTAAGTGACCACAAGTCTTGAGAGCAGCAAGAAGCCCTGTCTCCTTCCTGAAGCTATGACTAGGGAGAAAAATGACCCTACAACAAAGATCCCTTCATTTCTATCAAGGACCACAGTGGACATCCTCAGCTTGGTGAGACATAGGTCTCCTTCCCGGCTGCTCACCTCTGCCACTGTAACACACAGAGGCCAAAGACAATGCCCGAACAGCAGGACAGGACTTGGGCCTTGGTCCTGTCTGCTGGCCCCTGCCCTAGAGCAAATGGAGCCCAACATGTACCACATGGAGATGGAGGGCACAAGTGGAGATGACACACAACTGGAAATGTATCACCCCAGATGCTAGTACAAATGCCAGTCTGGAAAGGTAGAACTATTAAGCCCGCAGCAGAAGCAATACAAAGCCACGGAACAGAACTATTTCCAAAGCCACAAGATTTCCCCAAGAATGACACAAGTAACTCCAAAAGATAAGTCCAAACGAGATTTTTAAAACCACATGAGCAAATGATCTATGAGAAAGAAGCAGCATTACTCACAAATGGAAGCATGACCCAAGACCTAGCAATGATGGAACAGTCTAGAAGAGACTATAAAGCGACATATTTAAAATTGTTAGAGAAGAAACAAACACTGGAATAGTATAAAAGAATTCAGATTTTAGAAACAAAACTTACACATAGAAAGGAGAAAAGTATTGCAATCAATATATAAAGGGAAAAAAGAAAATCACATACACCTGAAAATAAAATGAGGAAATTGCAAGACAGTTCTAAAAGAAATCACTCAAAATGTTGTAAAGGAATAAAGAAAGGGAAAATGCAGAAAAATAAAGTAGAACAGAAGTGGAAGTTGGAAAAAGAAGGGCCAACATATGTCTACTAAAGTCCTGGGAAAAGAACCTAATGTACAAAAATGTGCTGTCAAAGCCTGGGCTGAGTATTGCCGCTGAGGACCCTCTAAGGGAAAGGTGTGGACTTTCACCAGGAAAGTGGTACTTGGCACACTCGCATGAAGGTGTGGTGAGTTTCAGCTTGTTCAGTGCATGGGGTTGTAAGCTATAGACTAGCGAAGGTGTGCTGTGAGTGGCTGTGAATCATGGAGCACCAGCAACACATTCACATGAAATTTGGCTTCAGATGACCAAAAAAGTACTAAAAGAAAAACCACAAAAATGTTCACAATCAGTTATGGTTATGACCCTGAGATCAAACTTAGGGTTCTCAGAGGTCATCACCCAGTTCTTGCACAATTTTTTTAAAGAGGTGTGTCAATCAAGATCCAATAACAAGGTGATGTTGATGATGAGTTTGATGTTGATGGAACTGTGAGACCTGAACTTGAAGCTGGGACCACTATAGAGAACACAAAGTATTATAAGGACTTACTAGAGCATTTAATGGTGATTTACATAGGAAAAAAACCTGAAAAATGGGCACATGGCTTCACTGTCCTTTGTGACAAGGCTTCTTTCTTGTCATACAGAACTCTAGTGAGGCGAGTTTTATCAAATATAGATGCCATGTTACAGCCTTGTCCATCTTGTTTGCTGGGAAAGACCCCACGTGATATCTGGCTTTCCCCCAAAGTGAAAATGACCATGAATGGTATTTTTTTTAATAATTCGACACCAAGGCAGCCGCAATAGTATAACTACTTAAGCCCAGTTTATGCTAAATTCATTTAAAAAATAGAGAGAGAGGAAGGCACTGTTGCTTCCAAATCAAGGGAAAACAAACAAGAGGAATAACCACTTTTAAACTTGACATCATATTAATAAAAAATAATAAAATATGAAAAGCTATTTTCAGAAACATGCTTGATAATTACAAAATAGGAAGGAAAAAATATTTCAGGCAATACTAAAAGAAAAAAGTAGCAATATGAATGATACACAAAAACTAATTTCATGGCAAAGAGTGTCACTAGAGATACAGATGTTCACTACCTGGTACCAGTGAAAACAGCTCCCCTGGAAGAAATACCAGTGTTGAGACTATAAGCATCCAACCAGCAAATCAGGACATAAAGCACACTTGAGCTAGTCACAGATTCTTAGAACTGATAGATCAAATAGACCAAACCAATATTCAGTATTGTGTACGCCTCTTAGAATGGCTAAAATCCAGAAAACTAGAATCACCACATGCCAACAAAGATTTGTAGCAATGAGAACTCCACTCTTACTCACTGCTGGTGAAGATGCAAAATGATACAGCCGCACTGAAGGACACTGTGGTGGTTTCTTAGGAAACTGAAAATATTTATCTTGTATGACCCAGCAATCATGTTCCTTGATATTTATCCACAGGAGAAAAAAAAAGCTTATGTCCACAAGAAAACATGCCTAGTAAATTTATAGTTACCAAAACTTGAAAGTAATCATAACATCTTTCAGTAAGTGAGTGGATAAAGAAGCTGTGGCACTTCACAACTAAATAATAGGATATTTAGTGGTGCTAAAAAGACATAGAAAAATGTAAATGCACATTACTAAGTGAAAGAGGTCAATCTGAAAAGCCCACATGGGTAAACTTCCAGCTATGTGATATTATGAGAAAGAGCACTATGAGGACAGTAAAAAGACCAGTGGTTGTTAGTAATCATTGTATTAAAAACATAATGGTAGCTAGAGGAAGGAGCCATGAATGGGTAATGAACAGAGAATTTTTAGAATAGTGAAATATTTTGCATGACACTGGAAGTGTGGATATATATTGAACATCCACCCAAAGCAAGTGAACAGACAACACTAACAGTGACCCCGAACGCAGACTGTGGACTTCAGATTATAAAGATGTCTCCTGTAGGCTCATTAATTATATGAAAGGCATCACTCTGAGAGAGAATATTGCTAAAGAAGGAGATTATGCATCTGGGGAACCGCTAGAGTCAGAGGTCTGTGATAAATCTTCATACCTTTCCTCCAACTTTTCTGACAACCTAAAGCTGCTCTAGAAAGGAGTTAATTCTTTAATGACTTATGAATGATATAAAATACTCAATGACCCCATTGAAAGCCTGACATGGAGACATAAAAGGAACCCAAATCCTAACTAGAAACACCACTCTTTTGAAACACACACTGAACAATTGCAAAACTTAACTTTGAGGGCCAGAGATTTAGCTCAGTGGTTACAGCGCCTGCCTTGCAAGCACAAGGTCCTGAGTTCGATCCTGGTAACCACATACAACAATGCTTGGTGTGGTGACTCACGCCCATCAGCAATCAGTACCATGTACCACAGTGTTGGGCCTGTCATCCCAGCCTGTCATCCCAGCACTCGGGAGGCAGAGATAGGAGGATTGCTGAGTTCAAGGCTTGCCTGGGCTATCTAGTGAGCTCAGGGCCAGCCTGAACTACAAAGCGAGACCCTGTCTCAAAAAAAAAAAAAAAAAAAAAAAACAACTTAACCTTGAACTTTACCACAGAGGACATCTCAGCAACACCAGAAATTAATATAATGTATTGCACATTCCCACATCCACACATAATAACGATTTAGGTCAACAATAAAAGAAGAGCCCAAGTGCATTCGGGGCTCGAGCACTCACCTGCCATATGGAAGACCCCAGGCATATCCCTGGTATCATAAGGAATTTAATGATGAACAGTAAACTCTAAGAGCCAAGAAAACTAAGTCCTTTTAAATGATACATAAGTAAAATAACAAACCCTAATGAAAGCACACAGTATTATAAGCTGAACACCAGAAGATGCCCTGCGTATTGAAATTTGTGAGAACAGTAATAGCAGTAATCATGACCCACAGTATCAAGGGTACATGCACGCATCTGTAGAAAAATAAAGTAAAATCCTAAATGAATCATCTAAACAGTCAGTTGAGGAAAGGTGAAAATAACAGACTAAATCCAAAGAAGAGCAGAAATTTCTTAAACAAAACGTAGTAAAATTTTAAACAAAGAAATAAGGGAGAAGATTAACAACTTGAAAGTTGCTTTTTTGAAAAAAAGCTGGTAACAACAAACCTTTGGTAAGACTGACCAAGGGAGAGGGGAGGCAAATTCACGTTCAAAACAGCTGGCAAATGAAAATCTAGTGAGGTGATATTAATCAAAAATTAAAATCATTTAAAGAGCAATAACGACAAAGCGTACTACAAAAGTTAACACTTCTATATCATTTTAGGAAATTCTTCCTTCAGGGGCTCATACGAATGTGAATAATACCCCATGAATAGCCAAGCTTCACTAGGTACCACACTATCTGTGTGGACTGCAACACCAAGACAACGATAGCTGATTTAAAATCAGTATTTTCATGGCAAATAAAATTATATCCATAGCTATATCACCCTACATCTTTTCATTTTAGGGCCACTCTCTATATATACAATACTTGCAATAGATATGAGATGGTAAGGAAAAAATGCCTTCAGAAAACTTCCACTAGGCTGGGAGTTGGGGGTTGGACCAGGATGGGGTACACAATAAATGAAGGTACTATCTGTGAATAAAGGTGGAAGGGCACCTCCTTCCTGAAGACTTCGATCTGTGTTTTGTTTTTTGGGTTTTTTTTGTTTTTTTGAGACAGGGTCTCGCTTTGTAGTTCAGGCTGGCCCTGAGCTCACTATGTAGCCCAGGCCAGCCTTGAACTCAGCAATCCTCCTGTCTCTGCCTCCCTAGTGCTGGGTTAGAGGTGTGAGCCACCATGCCCAGCTCGATCTGTTTTCCAAAATGTTTTTTATGATTTCCCCTGAGAACCTCACATATTTTACACTACAGTAAAATTTTACCCATTCCCCCCCCCAAAAAAACTGCCCCAATAAAATGAAGTACAGTCTACTCTGTGTTCATGTTAAGATCCAGTGATTGAAATTAATCTCAATATAATTAAATAAAATTTTAAGTATATTTTATTATTTTCTATTTCATGCTTCAAGGTAAAGTCCCAATCAACATCTTTTTTCTCAATTTACCAGACAGAAGTTTGGAGTCTAGGTAAATTTAGAGAGACTACTAATTGATGTAGTATTGATGTAGAATTAAAATGAGAAAATCAGCTTGATATGCAGTAAGAATTAGCAACAAACAGGCTCAATTTCAGACAATATTAGGTCAGAAGCGACCTGACCCAAGAAGCAGAGAGCACCATCCGGGTCCGACTGGAAACACCAGGCCCTAAGACAGGGCTGTCCACGGAGAAGCTCAGCAGTTCCCAAAACTACAGCATCTCCAGTCCCATTACAACAGGTCACTACTGCCTTAAATGCTTCCCGCTACTGTATTTAAATTTTCACTTTTATCAGTATGCATTTGCGTGCACAATGACTGCCTTCATCCCGGGGGGTCGGGATTTGTAGAGGACACATTTTCAATTTTTTTACTCCCCTTTCTTCCCCCTCCTTCCACCTCTTAGTCCCTTTCTCCTTTGCAAAAGATCCATCTCCCTGTTCCCCATTATATGTCTTTTACTCTCCTCCTTGAGTTACTTTCGTTTTAAAAAAAAAAAAAAAAAAAAACGATGCTGTCTTTCGCAAAGGTACCATCTGGGGATCAGAAGAGTTCCCTGAACTGAAGAACTGTTTGGTTAGTCTACCTAAATAAATACCTAAATGTTTCCCTCCACAAAGAATCTTGGTGCATAAACTGCGGAAGGAGAGTAGTTAGAACCCTCCCATCTTTGCCCGACAGATGCTGGCAAGTCTTTAAGGAACCCAACCACCAGCGCCTGCTCTTCCGTGCTTCCCTGACCCAGCGGAAGTACAGATTACCCTCCTTAGTTCACTTCCTGTCTAGGAGGCCGGGGTAGCAGGGATCAGATTTCAGGCATGTTTGCAGGTCTGACCTCCTTGTAAGTTTGTGCAGGATTTATACTGTGTCTTACCTTTGAATCTTCACTCTTGACACACTGTCACAATATTATTTCTATAACTAGTCATGTGAGCCCCCCCCTCTGTCCTTTTAGACGCTATACGCACTGCTCCGCACTAACTTACACACATTTTGAACCTCTCATGGCTTGAAAGCTTTGAGAGCAAATCTACTTGATTTATGTCTGCATGTATAACCCACCCCGCACAGAAGCCTAAGACATCGCTGTGCCACACCATGCTTATTTCATTACAGCGAAGACAGGGGAATGGAGAGAGGGGCTTCAAAACCAGACGGGCTCCCGGAAGGTCCCTGTTTAAGACTTCTAAGGCCAGCGAGAGCCCTGTCTTTGAGATCCCCACAAATCACTGATCTGCTCAGGCTGCCTCTGGTGCTCATCGTGCTATAAAGTAACAAAGAAATGGAAGAAACAAATGTCTCCATTCTAATGAAGCCACCATGTTTCAACAGAAGATGAAAGTTAACTTTCTAAGAACTAAAGACAAGCAGAAGGCTGTGATTACAGATCGTTATCCAAAATTATATTTATGACCCTTTAATCCATGGAAAAAAGCCTTTAATTATTCATCTGAAATCAGAATATGCAGGCTGAGGTTGCTCTCAGTCACCTCTATGATGAAACTGCCTCTCCCTTATGAATGGGAAATGATTAGCAGCATTACTCAGAAAGGAAAAAATAAACATGAAATCACCCAGAGGAATTTTATTATACAACCTACATGAAGGTCATTAGTCTGCTTGCAAAATTCTTCATAATCCTGGTCAAAATCCATTTTCCTCTGGTCTAAGAAATTATATTCCTTTCTCTTGATGGTTGTAATGATGTTCTGAAATATTATGAAACAAATAAGATAATATTTCAATACTATTGCATTACTTAACTAAAATTGACCCTTACATTCAGAATTCATGCAATCATTCCCAAAATATCTGTTTAACAGGATGTTTATTTCTTTATTTACTCACATTACTTAGTACTTATTGATTTAAAGGCAGTATAATGTAACTACAGAGCATTCAAAATAGAAAACATTTTCATGATGTGTTATATAGTTTAGGAGAAAGCATAAAGTAAGAAACACATATTGGTACAAATTCCCCAATGTTGTGTGTGATTGTGAGCTGTGTATATAATGTACCAATAAAGTTTACTAAATAATGAAGAAAAAGAATCACATCTGAAATTTTATATTTTTTAAAAAGCTCAGAGCAGATTTGACTAAACTAATTTTTGTTCAGGTGTTTAAATCAGGTGTTTAGAAAATAACAAAACACAAACTACATAGGAAGAAAATGATTGTGTTATAATAGCTACAGACGCATTATGACCTTCCAAGCTTCAAGTGTCTTAAATAAAATGTCAAACCACAATCTACCACTTAAAAACTCTCTAGAATTAATTGCTTCCTTCTTCCCTGCAAAGCTACAGACTGTGACTATGAAAATACAAATCAGGCAATTCATCTCCTTGAAATTACTATTATCAGAAGTTTTGTTTGCTCTGAACAATGAGCTATAGTGCTCTGTGATCATTTTTAACCAAGTACTAAGCCATTCTCAAACTCAGGTGACCATGTTATTGACAAAGGTATATAATTTTTATTAAGGATATTGGGCCTCCTTCCACAATCTACTCTTCAAAGTCATTTCTGTTTAAACAACCATTCAAGTCTCTCAATAGACACAAGTGTATGAACTGCATACAGTTTACTAGTTAAAATAACTACTCTCTGGTTATATAACTAAAAAATTAGTCATACAGCTTATATATGCATATATTATGTTAAAATGTCTGAAAGAAATGTGATAAAGCAACATTTTATTGTACTAATTAGAAGATTTAGGAACCAGGGGAAGTACTGCTCTATGATTGGCTCTAATGATCACGTAAGAGTATTAGGTTAAATAAATGAAATAATTGTGACCTTTAAACAACTGGTCAAACTCAATATACTCAATCTAATTGCCTACTGGACAGTAATGTACTGAGCACTTATTAAGTGCCAGCAAACTTTGAAGATAAAGAGACAAGCAGAACAGACATCCCCAACTTTGCATAGTTATACACTTAGCAGAGACAGGATTTCAGGATATATGTCAATCTCAAATGAATGAAGGTGATCATTTCTAGCCATGGAAAGCAGGCGCTATGACTTAGAGTAACTGAAGTAAAACTAAGGCTGAGAAAAATCTTCACTGGAAAAGTCTGCATAAAGATCTAGAGCCCAAAAAGGAGCCCACTGTATGATGACTCAGAGTTTACACTTCTGGGGACACTCTGGGAACCCTCAGAGGACTGAACTTGCCTTTCCAGAATCAGAGGACCCACATCAAAGAGAAGGGCAACACGGGGCAAGGATGAGAGGACTGCCAAGCAAAAAGCACGAGGTCTCCATGACGCTTTTCAGCCTCTCACATCAACAATTGTACATGAAATTCTCCCTTTATGTCTGCAAGGATCATTTGCATTTTATTCCATTCTGTCTGATGTATTTTTAATCGGCATTTTGCTTAAATTTTCAAAGCAATTTCCCAGTATTGTTTATGAAGTTATATAAGACTTATTTTTGTTTTGTTTGTTTTTTGAGATAGGGTCTTGTTTTTTAGTTCAGGTTGGCCCTGAACTCACTATGTAGCCCAGTTTTGCCTTGAGCTTATGATGGTGATCCTCCTGCCTCTGCCTCCCATGTGCTAGGATTTACACACATGCACCATGATGCCCAGCAAAGTTAGATAAGGCTTCTTTTCTACCTTTAGTTGCATAGTTCTTCTTGTTCAAAAAAAGAATGTTTGAAATATGTCCCAAAGTTAATTTTTTATTCACAAGATTCCAAACTGAAAAAATAAATGAATGTATTCTGTCTTGAAAAACTTCTACTTTCACAGCAGTTTATCCACATTGCAGATGACACACAGAACATTTATTGTTTCCTGCTATATAAAATTTTGTCTTTCTCTCTCAAAACCTGCTATATTCAAGAAATAAAAAAAGATTCCTTATATAGGCCTAAACTGTTAAGAGTATAAAAATTCATGTGTGGCAGTAAATTTTAAGATCCTTTTCAAATTCAAGTAGAAAAAATAATTCAAATCCTAATATCACTGTTCCCAAAGAAGAAAAAATTGATTTTATCCACATTAAGCATCCTTTGTTTGTATATTTTTAAAATCTTCAAACTATTATTATATTACCTTGCCCATTTCCAGATAAGATTCATCACACACTTTATCAATGGATAAGGAAAAAAAACAATCAAGATAATTAGAAATATTAAACCTATACTAAAATTTGTTTTAATATGTGCAAATAAAATGTTTAAACATAAAATTGAAGTTTTTATAAATAAAATAAAAACTTGCATTTAAATTTTTTCTCAAGCTACTAATAAAAATGTTTTCTAATGGTCATTAATTTTAAACTATTGAGAAGTCTTACTTATAAAACACACTTGAGAAGAATTTAACTAGCATCATGATGCAATCAATCAAATTTCCTTATTGTTAAAGGGTGAGGAGATTACATTTTACACTATAAACTGATTATTTAAATCATTCTTTAAGACATTTCTATAGAATATTAGTTATTATAGATAATAGAAGTCAATATAATGTTAAGTTGTAATACCTGGTACTTAGCAACCATGCCATCCAATCCTTCCATTTTAGAGTCTTGTAAGACTGAGTACGTTTTGAGAGTGGTAAAGACATCCATTATCTTGTCAAGGCGCCGGTGGAAAGTTTCAAATTTGCCAAAAATATACATCTCACTAAACTCAAACTGTTTTTCACTTGGATTTTGTTTGAGTCTCTGTTTTGTCTTGTGAAAGCAGTCCTGATAGGCCTTCAAATCAAAAGCAAGAAGGGAACATAAGAGACAAAGCTGTAGCTTGGTAGTATAGCACCCACCTGGCATGTATGAGGCCCTGAACTCAATCTAGGTATTTAACAAAAAGAAGGGAAGGGGAAGGGAGGAGGAAGGGAGAGGAGGGCAGGCAAAAGAGACAAAGAAAAAAGAAAGAAGGAAAGGAGGGAGGGAAGGAGAGAGGGAGGGAGAGAGAAGGAAGGAAGAAAAGAGAAAGAAAGAGGAAGGAAGGAAGGAAGGAAGGAAGGAAGGAAGGAAGGAAGGAAGGAAGGAAGGAAGGAAGGAAGGAAGGAAGGAAGGTAGGTGAAGAACATAAAAACATTAATCTCATTATCCTAATTGAAGGTGACAGGAAATCAGGATAAAAATCCAAAACTTTTCAGATTCATGGCTTTTTGTGAATTTATCAATTAGCCTAGAATGTCATCTTTCAATCTGCCAAATGCTTAATTACTCTGGCAACTCAAAGCCACGGCTCGCCAACCTTGCTCTCAGTGTTTCAGTAACACATCACCCTGTCGGTCTCCCCGCTGGCCTACCGGAAGTGGAGGGAAGACTGTCTCACCTTGCTCATCTCTGTATCTCCACAACTTAGTGTGGAACTGGGAAATACCGGGGCCTCAACAAGGGTAGGAAAAGTGAACAAATTTTCTGGAGAGGCTTATTAATGCTCAAGTTTCTCAACAGTAAAGAATTTTTGTTCTTTTCAGCAACCAGTAATACAATTGTTGAATGATTTTAAATAGCTTCAGCAAAAATAATAATATAAGACCTAACTATAAATTAAGCTAACTCTTACCTCCTTAAGTTTAATCGCAGATAATATTTTTGCCACAACAACATCCTGTGGCTGGTTCCATATGGATGCAGTGCCATTGTTGGTGATATAAGCTTTACATGCAGATATCATCTGATTCGTCACCTGAAATGTTCCAGTAAAATGGTGTTAATTGCATAGAACCGCCATGGACTATAAATCAGGGTGAAAAGGTCCTCAACTTTCTATCTCTCAGGATCCATAACCTGTGCACTTGAGCTTCAGATTATATTTTCACATCACAGCTGGATCAACCACTGATCCTTTAATACTGGCAAAATCATCTGGAAAAGCAGTAGTGGAGCCATCTTCTCTATTCAAAATGAAGCTCTTTACCAACCACAGCATTCGCTTCCCTGCTAACAACCGACGTGGAGTTTCCCCACTTCCTTAGCTCCTGCTGTATGGTCCAAGTCACAGTTCACAAACCCCAGGAAAAGTTCAGTGGACCCCAGTATCCTGTGCCCCCAGGGCCTGCAGTGAAAATCTCAAAAGATCGCAGAGAGACAAATAAGCCTAACTTATAAAGCCACTAACATCTTATTCACCCCTCCAAACACTAAAAAGAAAAAACCTTCCAAATTTTCTTGATGTTTTTAAAAAATAATGTAAAGGCAAAAAACTACTGCATGTTTGGGCTAACACAGTGCCTGGAGTTCCCAAAGAAGGTGCACACAAAACATGGGCCAACAGCTGACTCTGGGTGCCGCAGGCACTCAATTCACTTCCCTCTGGCCCTTCTACAAAACTCCCATGACAAAAGATTCTTGGTAATTAAGTGAAGGAGCTGTACACAGTAGCAAATGCTTGTAATCCAGCCCTTGGGAGGCAGGGGGATCACCATGAGTTTGACATCAGCCTGAGCTACACAGCAAGTTCAAGAACATCCTGGAACACACAGTGAGACCCAGTCTCAACAAACCACCAACAACAACAATAATGACAATTGTAAGAAGGGTATTTTCACAGTTTAACCCTATACCAAATATTGCAAGTAACATGCATGAAATCTACATGGTTGACTGCAAACAGACTTTGAGTTTCACTTACCCAGGAAAGATCCCCCTGACCTAACATGCAGTTTTAAAATATGAAAACATTGGGAAGAGACTGGCATACAGGATTCCTTTGCACTTGAGCTGGCTACACAAGAGCAGAAGGGAAATCTTCCCAGTAGGGTGGGGTTTCTCTAGTCCTGGAAGAACCACACCTCCTGCCCCATAAGCACTTAGGACACAAGCCTCAGTGGACTGCAGAAATAGAACCGAAAGTCTTTCTTTGATAATGACAAAGTCATTTATGTCTCAGAGACCTTCAAAAGAAGAGCAGCTGCCGTGCCCACACTCACCAATCATAAGGGTCAAACATCATCACTTTTGAGCAGAATCATTACTTTTGTAGATGACTGGAACATTGCAAGTGGCTTTTATTACCATAATTACTGTTTAACCAACAACACATAAACAGCCATGGCATCAAGTAAATGTGGAAGAATGGCATATAAAATATGCAACAGGAGAGAGCCAGTTAAATATAGTTTTGCTTAATTAAAATGTACCCAGTAGGAAGAAATGATGGGCTACATAACAGAGAAAGAAGTTCCAAAACAGAGTGTTTTTGTTTTTATTATGAAAGAAGATATTTATCATCATAATTACTTTGAAAAATGCTTTATCTTCTCAAATTCACCCCTCATATTAATTTTATTTCTATTAATGCACTAAGCCTTTTCTAAACAGTAAGCTCCACAGACACTGAACTGGGCCTATGTAGTCGTTTTTAATTATCAAAATACTGAGCACTAGCAGTAAGAGGTGACATGGACTCTAGACTGTGCACGTACCTTCACAAACAGAGACGTGATCCTCTCTGAGGTGTTATAGTAATGAGAGATACTGTAGATCATTTTGATGGCACTTACAAGGGTAGGAATAGCATCAACCATGGACACCTAGAAGGTATCACCAGTTTTCAGAACAAGTAAAACAGCAAACTCAGCAAAATTCTAATTATAGTAACTAGTCATTCCATCTTTTTGTGTTACTTAATTTTTAATTTTATTATTTTTATTTTTTATTAGTCTATGTTTGCAGCACACCACATCTACATTCCTTGTGTGGAGTTGGTGATACACCGCCTAACACATCCTCATTCCTTTTTCACGCTCTTTCCCTCGCATCCTTCCCCTTCCATATCTTCTTGATTCCCTTTGTGTTTGAGAAAGATCTATCTCCCTACTTCCTATTATTGATCTTTTATTTTGCTCTTCATTAAACTTTTAGTTTCATGGTAAGGAAACCATGCAGTCTCGAAGTTTGTGTGTCTGATTCATTTTACCTAATATTATGGTCTCAAGGGGCACCCATTTTCCTACAAATGACTCAAATTTATCTTCCTTTACCACACAGTAGCACTCTACTATGGATAAATACCACATTTTTCAACCATTCATCTGCTGATGGGCATAGATCACATCTAAGATTGAGCTACTATGAATCGGGCAGCTGTCAGTGTGGGTGTGCATGCATCGCTACGCAATGATATCTTTAACTCTTTATGTCTAATGATTCAGTCTTAGTTAAAATTTGAAGCCTCTATTTAAAATGTTAATACTAAGCTTTATATGAATACATTATTTTTATTAGTCATTGGGTTTTACTTCAATGCAAAAAAGATTAACTTGCCATGAATGACAAAGAGATTCTGTTAACACTGAATTCTGTAATAAACAAAGGCAAGCACTTCCTCAAGCAAAAAGATCTTTTAAACCGGAAGTGGTGGCTCACGCCTATAATCCCAGCACTTGGGAGGCAGAGACACGAGGATTACTGAGTTCAAGGCTTGCCTGGGCACCATAGTGAGCTCAGGGCCAGCCTGAACTACAAAATGAGACCCTGTCTCAAAAAAAAAATCTTTTAAACACCAGGGAATGAGTTTTCCCACATTTTGGAGGGTATAATCCAAAACATCAACTGCAATTTTCTTTTCTTTTTTTTTTTTTTTGAGACAGGGTCTCACTTTGTAGTTCAGTCTGGCCCTGAGCTATGTAGCCCAGGCAAACCTCAAACTCAGCAATCCTCCTGCCTCTGTCTCCCGAGTGCTGGGATGACAGGCATGAGCCACCACACCCAGCATTGTGGTGTGTGGTACTGATTGCTGGTGGGTGTGAGTCACCATGCCCAGTATTGTTGTATGTGGTTACCAGGGATCAAACCAGGGACCTTGCGCTTGCTAGGCAGGCACTGAAACTACTGAGCTACATCTCCAGCCCTCAACTGCACTTTTTAATGGAAAATATAACATATAATAATGCTTTTTAAATGTAGCATCTTATGAATACCTTCAAGAGTAGATACGACAGACCAGAGATGAGCATACCAGAGGCGGAGGAGTGTGTGTGTTCTTGAGAAGAAAAGGGAAGTGGCTAAACACTCCCAATAGTCTCTCCTGTCTGAACCACACTCGGCCCTCAGCTCAGCCAGCACAGAACATCAGTAACTGAAGAGACAGAACCCTGGACTCACAGGATCACTGCTGTACAGCGGGTCACAGCACTTCTCAAGTGTGTACAAATATTTGACATTGTCCTTTGCTTCATTGGCAGCATCAGTGATTCGAATATCCGTCTCCCGCCAAGTCTAAGCACAAGAAAGGAAAGCGATTTTCACGCAGTTCCTGGCAGAGGAGCCTTTGGCAGAAAAGCTACCAAGAGTCACCACCAGCCCCCGGGGTCACACTGTGCACTGGCTCTGCGCAGCCTACACGAGACACCCGCAGGAGGGGAGGGCCTGGCCAGGCTGAAGAGCAGCTTAACTGAACGCATCTCCGTCCCACGCGCTTGTCAAATCTGCTCCACCACTGGCTCCGGGCACCAGAGGGCAGCGCCTCCTTCCAGCCCACACCTCCACCGCGGGCCCCTCCTGCACCTCGCTCCTCTCTGTCCCTCTGGGCTCGAAGCCCAGCGCCCTCTCCCTCACCCCTGTACTTCCGTCCATCAATAATCAGGGGAAAGAATAAAGATGACTTGAAAAGAAAAAGAAAGCACATGTATATAGCAAGCGGGGGGTTGTGGGATGGGTAGGGATAAGGGTAAAAATGAGAATTCACTCGTGTCATATACTGCTACAAATTCCCCAATGTTGAGTGTGATTGTGAGCTGTCTGTAAAATGTGTCAATGAAGAATTCAATTAAAAAAATAATAATGTAGCAATTATCTACTGACTGCCAACTATTCACCAGGTCTGCACTTTGGGCTACAAACTGAGATATGAAAGACATCTCAATAAGAGAAAATTAGAAAAATGAGATTTAAGATTGTTGAGGAGGATTACTGGCAGTGCAACTTTTACTGTAGCCCTCTAATGAAACACATAAGCACGTATACAACGGCCATAAAGGTTTTTCTTTCAAAGGTTATTCCAGACTATCTCAAATTACACAAGAGCGATGCTACTGATCTTAAAAGGTTTTCATTCAGGTACAACAACGTGCTCCTGACTGCTCCATGGAATCACGCACAGAGAACTCGCACATCCCGGGAGGGGCACTGAGGGCGAGCTGACAACCTTCAAGAGCCGGGACTTGGCGGCAGCGAGCACAGCCAGCACGGCCCTCACGTCAGGGCTCCTCAGCTGATCCACCAGGTAGTTCAACTTGGAAAGTCTTTGTTTCCAGTGCTCCAGCTCCGCTCGGGGCCCAGCGTCATCCGCTTCCTTTCTCAGCTGACTGTTTTCAGCAAGGACCTGTAAACATATGATGAAAGCTGAAATAAAATATTACACTATCTGAATCATATTTTATTCATCAATGATGTCTCATAATTTAACATGCATCTATTTTTTTAATCAGAAATTAAGTCTGATTCATTTAAAAATACTTATTTAATGAGCTTGAATGCATTCACAGCAGCCCTGAATTCAGAAAGTCTCCTTACCTGTTCAAAAGATACCCTTCGAAAGCTGATACCTCAAGACTAGTTTAACTGTACTTATTTTTCTGATAGAATGTGCACCTTCATTCAGGACTTCTCCCAAAATATTTTTTAAAGATCAAGTCTCAATCTCCCATGTAGAGGATAAGATGACTTAGACAACTGTTTACACATAGGTCCTCTTCAAAAAAACTACCAAAAAGTTTGGAGATTTAACTCAGTGGTTCTGACACCTGCCTCATAAGCCCAAGGTCCTGAGTTTGATCCCTGGAATACCAAAAAAAAAACTGCCAAAGCACAACCCTCTAGCTACATAAAGTCACCTACTTTCACCTCTTAGGATCTCACGCCTCTGAACTAAGAACCATGAATGAAAGTCAAATGGAACCTCTCCTCTTTGGAAAGATCTCATCTTTGGTAAGATAGTTAAGCTATCAGAGTATCATGATAAACCCTCTTCTAGTGGCTAGCTCAGTAGCACGGCACCTGAAATTGATCATAGGTTTTGAAAATTACCTGTTCAGTCTGTTGTATCCACACTTTCATACAACCTTCCACTTTTTCCAAAGTCTCAGGGTTACTAGCTAAAGTCAAGAAGTCCATAGGTTCCTTCAGGGTTTTCAGTTCAAATACATCACACTTTTGAAGGCTTATCTGAAAATATGGTTAAAGAACAAAGTGATGCTTTTAAGCACACACATATTTTTGGCCAGTTTCTAGGTCTAATCTGATATGAAGGGAATCCTCTAGTCTAAGCCACCTGTTCACTTTACAAAGATTCTTAAGACACCACACCTACTATAGAATGCCTTATCTTCCCAATACATTGAGTAGTCTAAAGATGATTGAGTCCGAGATCAAAAAAAGAAATGAATGAAACAGAAAAAAAAATCACACATCACAGAAGTGGGGAATCCATAAAGGACTTGGAAATCAATTTATTAAAAAAGAGAATGTGGGGGGCCGGAGGGTTAGCTCCGTGGTTCCGGCGCCTGCCTCACAAGCACAAGGCCCTGGGTTCGATCTTGGTAACCATATACAATGCTGAGCGTGGAGACTCACGCCCACCAGCAATCAATACCGCATACCACAGTGCCTGGCATGGTGGCTCACGCCTGTCATCCCAGCACTCGGGAGGCAGAGGCAGGAGGATTGCTGAGTTCGAGGCTTGCCTGGGCACCATAGTGAGCTCAGGGCCAGCCTGAACTGCAAAGCGAGACCCTGTCTCCAAAAAAAAAAAGAGAATGTGACTAATGGCTTGCAAGAAACTGACATAGGGGAGGGGCTGTTAATGTCACTTGCTCCTCTTTGGAATGCGCAAGAGGGAAGAATCCCTTCCCCTTACAGCCAGCAAGTTCAGTGATAAACCTGGATTCATCTCAGGGACCCAGAGGGAAATTTTGACTTGCCAAAGAAAAAAGCCTGTTTTTAAATACACATAACAGACCAATGACAAAATGAACTAGCTGTTTGATGGCCACATTTCCTTTCTGGCGGAGGTGTGCCTTGCAGGCATGTGCATCTCGCAGGCCCAGCCTGGCTCAACCTACACTGAAGGTCTCACAGGTTCAGAGCCAGCAGGAAACACCGTGATTATTTGTCACTTCCAAAATCCAGTGTGGAATGACCTTATGAAAGGCAGGCCTAACCCACGGAAAAACCAGAGAGTGCCTTGAAGGAAAGGAAGGGAAGACGCAGTGTTCCTGCTAGCAGGGCCGGCCCCAAGGAAACACAGCCACTAAACATCTTCCGAAGGCTCCTCCTCTCCTTCACTGGGCTTCCTAGCAAGCCTGCCAGCTGGGACTTCCAGTGCCCCTGGTCCTGCCCCTCAGTCTACCGTTGCTCAGGGGTGAAGTTTGCATGGCCTCCAATGTGAAATTCTCTCTCCTTCTGTGCGTCCATATGTGTGGGACTCCAAGATGTGGCCTCAAGTCCTCCTATCTGGTCTTTTCACTCAGGGTCTTCTCTTTGCTATGCTCTAGCAGAGTTCTGGAAAACCCAGCCGAGCAGCACACCAACTCCGTGCCTTTGGTACCACCACCCAGCCTGGAAGGTCCTTCTGGCCTTTTCCTATGGCCCACACATCTTCAAGAGCAGAGTCAAAGCCAGTGACCTGTCCCACTTGGAGAAAATGCCCCCTCCCATGTGGATATCTATCTCATTGTTTATGTATCTATCTGCACTACAGTATGAGGTCAAATCACATGAAAAAGCTACTTTTTTGGGTGGAAGTGTCAACAGTTTCATTTCCAACTAAAATATCAGTTGGTATCTTCCTACTCCTGCTGATTAAAATTTTCTCAGCTCCTCAATTCTACACCCAGAAGTAAGCACACTGTTCCCTCCCAATATTGCACTGGGATCAGCACCCCAGTCAGGGATAGGACAGCCATTTCTCCACTTCCCTCCCACAGGTGCCTGAGCTTTATTAACTTCCTATTGTTTACTTCTCTTCTTCTCTCTTTCCCACTGCCAAACCCCAGGCACATCCAAGTGTGCACCTGCCACTCT
The DNA here is from genome assembly GCA_004025085.1 of Thryonomys swinderianus. NCBI lineage: Eukaryota > Metazoa > Chordata > Mammalia > Rodentia > Thryonomyidae > Thryonomys > Thryonomys swinderianus. The sequence goes on along the minus strand of PVIC010016237.1, from coordinate 1,419 downwards.
CCACGACTCGGGTTCCAAGTTCCTTTTATTCAAGGATGTATAACTATGAGTATTTCTGACTTGACTTTGCTCTCAAATATCTAACTGACCGAAGAAAACCCTACATCACTCTTAACCTATATTTCAATTCAGTCACCACCACATCTTAAGGAAGCAATAAAATTCTCTATGAAGTTTTTCAAGATTTTCAGCAAAGTGGAATTAAAAATATTTAAAAGACGTTTCACCCACTTATTATATTCCTGACCATTTGATCACTTTTAAAAGAACAGTTTAATCACTCTTACCTTCTCCTTCAAACTCTCCTGCGCACCAGACAGAACACTCACGAAGCCTTCCAGAGAGTTTAGGAACTCCTGACGAATGCTAGGTGCATCCTGTAGACCCTCGAGCTCACCCCAGCCATGACTCGAGGCCCTGAGAGCAGGAATAAAGATCTCCGAAAGCAAACGTCTCACACTATTTAGCAGGCCTCCATCCGCAGTATCTAACATGTTAAAGCTCACCTCCTAGAAAACAGTTATGAGATTCTTTATTGTAAGAATTATCCCCAACTCGATCATAGCTACTCAACAGAAACCTCATTTCTGAAGGTTTTTAATTAACCAAATATGTGGTGAAATTACCCAGTAAATTATTGTGGTTGTTAAGGTTAATTGTGTCTACTTGATTGATTTGGGAGCCTTCTAGAGGATTAGGAAAGCACAATTCTGAGTTTGTCTGTGTAAGACATGGAAGAATAACCCTGGTTACTATATCCAGTCTCCTGCCACTTCCCCTCTGGTACTGTTCCACTATTCTGCTTCTCAGCTACCACGAACTCAACTGCTTCAGTCTACAATTCTCTTCTACCATGACACTTCTGCCTTGGGGCCAGCTGACTACTAACTAAATCCCCTGAAACTGTAAGCCAAATTAAGCCTCTCCTTCTTCATGTTGTACTGTGTTCAGTGATAGGAAAGCTAACACAGAAAATTGATATCAGAGATATTACATTGTTGCTATGTCTGTACCTGACCATGTTATTCAGAAGCCTTTGTAACTGTTTTGCAGATGTCTGGAAAGGTTTAGGGAAGCAAGGTAGAGAAGATCTACAGTACTGTAAGCAGAAGTTGATGGGCTATTCTAATCAGAATTTAGAAGACCAGAATGGTGACATAAATGCAGACAGTAAAGGCCAGGCTCCTGAAATTTCAATTGGGAAAAAGGATCTTTTGCAAATGAAACAAGAGCCCACACAAGTTACACTCTAGGGAAAAAGAAGTCTACATTTTGTCCATGTTCTAAAACTCCATAGAAGGTCGAATCTAAGAAGCTATAGACTATTTGATCTAATAGAGAAAATTTCAAAACAGCTCAACATTAAGGCTGTGTCATGGGTTCTGCTGGCTGCTTTCAGCCAAATTTATGGTAAGAATC